>JAHZMW010003371.1:0-139042 GCA_027743745.1 Alloscopus bannaensis | reverse complement strand
TATACGCCCCAGCCCGACAATTCCCAAAGTGTCACCTCGAATACGGGCGCAACCTGCTGCTGCCTCACGCACCTAACACGGCATAAAATTATTTATATTTTGACACTTAAAGTTGGCCATGAGTAATTTTTTTGTCTGTTTGCTCAAGAATTAAAAATACTGCGCACCTGCTCAGGACCGGTAAACTTTTTTCCGTCCCTCACCATATTCGCTAGCCAAAATGTTCGCCTGTACAGATTGAGGATCAAACATAATGTCGTATCCGCAACTTCCTCCACCCCATAGCCAGGGACATTGCAGACTGCAACCCCAATCTCTCCGGCAGCCTGAAATCATAAAAATGCACATTGAATTTTTTTTTAAAGACAGCATTGGTTGTTTTATTGTCATCTCTCCTAAATGAGAACTGTCTTTTACTACCGCGAGCTACACAACACACTTGTTTTAACTGCCCAAACGCATCATATTATTGCTAAATTAATGAGCTCTATTAACTGATACGTGTTACACCTGCACACCTGTTGAAATCCCATTGCTCATTTGATATGCTCAGCATAATATCCGTTTGTGAATCTTCGAGCTGATTTTTCCGCTGCTTTGTATGAAAGCTGTGCTTCTTCAGAAATAAATTCCATATGCCGTCGAATGAGAAAGCAGAAGGGACGTTTTGTAACGTAAACTTTTAGAGAGAGTTTAGCCTTGTTGTCAACTCTTTAAAATATATATACCTCTGCCTCGTAATAAAACGAGTATATGGATGAGCCATCTGTAGACTAAAAATATGACAGCACTAAACGCTTAAAATATATATTTTAACCTACTCGCAATTAATCCATACTTATGAAGTTATGACTCATGATGTACTAAATACGGTGTTTTTTTCATGAAGAAGGCCGCTCAAAAAAATCAGTAAAGGTGTTGGAACGCGCCCCTCAAATGCTTTCCTGCTTTCCGTAGCATTGCCCCCTTATTGAGTTTTGACACACAGTAATATGGCAACATCAACCGCATTAAATCATGGGAAAATGTTCCTAATTTTGAGGCTTTGTGTTTTATGACTGACGAGCGTTTCAAAGTTGACTCAGTTTTGCAAAGATGCTCAAAATAGTTGAGGGAGCTTTGCGCGTTAAATTATTAAAATCTGAGCTATCTTGGTGTCTATCTATGCAGACAGTTTCCTCCGTTGTCTGTTGAGTTCCAACGTGTATGCTTACAGCATGAAGACAATGCGCCACAGCTTGAAATGACTCTGACAAATCAAAATTGCTCTGCAATTCGCGAGTTCAGTAATTAACCACGCTTATCCGTTGCCACTGAGATAGAAAGTAGTAGTTCATAAGTACATTCATACTCGCAGTGTGTATAACGGCAAAAGACCGTAATAGTATTGTATTTCTTGTGCAAAAAAACGGTTTATTGGTTGAAAAGGAAGAAGGAAAAGCTAGCTCTCATGTTGCCTTACTTTACCCCTACCATCTCTTCGCTCGCGCAGCTCAAGGAGACAATGCAATGCTCAACAACTGCGTCACTGAGCTGGCACTTTCCACCCGAAGTGATTTTTCTATTTAAAACACCCGGAACAAGCGAGTATAAATTCGCAAAGTTTTTTTGTTGTTTGCTCAATTTCGTTGTAATTGTTCACTCAGCGATTGACTAACTATACGTATTTGCGTCGTCACGCCACCAGTCCTTCATCATTTACAACTTGCATTCCTAGAAAATATTTGTATGACATTGCCTTCTTTAAGTGTTCTTCAGTTGTTCAAAGGTCCTCTCCCTCCACCTTCACCTCGCGCCCTTTTAGATGGGAGCATATCGCTTGTCAACTTGAGACACAGGAAATTAGTAGGGTCTACGATTTCAAACTGAAACCACACGACACGCTATTTTCTGCCTTAGGTGACTATATAATTCTTAATTCGGAAACAAATGTAGCCACAGGGCTTTAGAAATGTATTTTTTTCTTCAACTGTAAGACGCTCACTCGAATGCATACGTTGGAATGCTGTCACGTCACACACAAGCCAACCCTTGCGATCGCAACAAAGGTCAGCTAACAACTAAATCATAGTACGCTATTGCATTTCATGATAGCGACGTTGTTGGCCATCGTGTTCTTTTACTTCCATTCGTTCCACTCTCGCATTCATGTAGCGTTCGTGCTTAGTTGGTTTCTTCCTACCATCTCTCTCTCTCTTGCTCACTCAACTTCACATCCCATACCGTAAATGCGAGAGACAAGTACTTCTTTTGATGTGCTCTCATAATATCCAACTTGGCCATCTCATCGCAGCACACCCCACCAGCCAACTACAAATCTTTAAATGAATCTTAAGCAGATGCAGTGCAACTTGAATCTACAAACAAAAAAGAGTATGGTTTTCAAAGGAATCCATTTCACAAGATGAGTTTTTATGTCACCAATTATGTAATCATAAGTAACACGTAGACAGAAAACGTGTTTATTTCTTTATTTAAAATAAGTTGTTTCATTCGAGTTACTTCGAAAATTTGATCATTCCTGCGGCTGACGGGGAGCTGGCTTGCCTGTTGTCCTCTTCTCTTTCACTTCAGTGGTCTCTTGACTTTCTCACTTTACGTGTAGTAGTCGTAGAATGTATCTCATGCATTTAGTGCACACACTACTATGCATACACAATTCTTCTCACTCTCACCTACCAAGCAACTCCTTGATCTTGGCTTCCCTGTATTAAAATCCTACCCCTGAAACAGTGCATTGTAGTCGGTCGTGTAATGTATTTGCTGATGGATTTCAAGCTTTTCAGTTTGTCTGCCCGTCCCTCAGTTAAGCAGCAACCAAGTAAAGAAATGAAAAGCCCTGAAGTTTTTCCACATTTTTCTGCACGCATTTGGTTCGCGACAGACATAGTAACATTTATTTTAAATACATGATGTGGAATAAAACGTATGCTTATAACCATTCAACAAATCTAATCATTTCTGGGGCAATCGGAGAAATATCCAGGAGAAAGCAGAGCATTCTCAAATATTCATTGGGGGCATTACGTTCCCACGCCAATTTCGCAGCATCAGAGTTCTCATGCATTCACGGGGCAACGTGAAACACCTCCATTAGCTTACATAGTGAACCAAATCTCTGGACATTATATCATCAACCTAAAGATTTAATTTTCACTCTCGCCACTTTTGTAATCGACTCGAACACTTTTTTTCTCCCGTTTTATTTAGCGCTTTTGTTTTTTTATTCATGTACGTATGAGATGTAATCCCAATGAGCGTGTACTACGAACCACATCATCATATTATTCTATTCAAGAGGGAGTCGGGCGCACAATGTGACTCGTCCACGCTCTCGCTCTGATATCATACACCGTGAACGTGAGCCAAGTGCAAAGAAATTAGATACATATTATACAAGCAACCGGCTGCGTTGAAATTACTTCTTTCCTATACACATACCTACTTCACTTTACTCAACTTTACTTCACACACTCACAGCGAGCGAAGACAGAGACATACATAATATTATTTTTGTATCGCCTTTTCACACAGTGCATACCCCCTATAATGTCGTCCATATATAAAAAACTCGTATACGTATGCAGGGCGAGAGAGATGTATGTGTATCCTCGTCGTCGTCGTCCAACAGGCCAAGGCATCCCAATTTCATCGTAACAAAAACACCAACTTGTGCCAGTGCAATGAGACAGAGTTTCACCAGGATTCGAACAGTGCGGTCGATGTCTGCACTGGAATTTTTCCCCTTCTTGTTTGGTTTTTACCTTCAGCTTCACTAACTGTTCCCCTTCTTCAACACTCAAACACACACATAAGTATCTCTCTCTGGTCGTATCTCCTGTATCTACATTGTACGAGCAAGTATATAGAGTCGTTGTCGACTCGACGAGGAGAGTTTGTTGAAAATAATGTTTACAACTGACTTTCCAAGTTTTTCTCTTCTTTTTTTTCTTCTTGTGTGTGTTCAGCCTCTCTCTACGCCATTACAATTCGATCACAAAATTTTCGGCAATACGTACATACATACATACATCCATATAGTTACTACACTGTAAATGATCAATGTGTATATGCATGATGTGTAGTCACTCAGTTTGTCGTGTCGAACAATGGTTTTTGTGCATTGAAAGTGTAATCAATACGTTCAAGTACTTCTTTTTGGGCGACCTATAAAAAGGATGATACATTTGTGTGAAAAACGAGACGAGAACGACACACCACCGACCACGACGACAATGCTGATAACTGGGGGGCCTCCCTCTACCAATCTTGCGGGATTGGTGTTGGACATTTTTGTCCCTCCGAACAGCCCGGACGCGTTAGGTGCCGTATGGTTCCCTGGCTTCTTTAGGGAAACCAAAAGAGTCTCCTTATCTGCTTGGTAAGCACCGTATGGTGGAATACAAGCTCGCCGTTTATGAGATGGAAAAAAAGTTGCATAATTAGCAAAAAAGAGAGAAGTAATCGATTAACTCAGCATTGCACATGTACTTCCATTGATTACGCGAAGTTTTAAGCTGAAGGAGGAAATTACACATTCTTTCATTGACACACCTTCAGCAAAGTCTGCATGGGTGATAAGAGAGATGGTTAAAAAAACCGCATACATGCACATATTTTTATATAGCTTTCTGTCTGTTTCATGAAAGAGAACAACGGGATTGCATGTTTTTACACGATATCCTTTCACACAGCTACGTCCTTTTGCAGTGCTTTCGTTATGTGCATTTTTTGCAATGCGAGAGAGAGAGGTATGAAAAAGGGATGTGTGTGCTCTTTCGCTGTCAATTTCACAAGTCTCTACTTTTTTCCTTTGGTGCTACTCAAAAAAGCACAGAAACCGAGTCCGCAACTTTTTTTATTGAATCCTCTGTGTTCAGGTACCGTGACTTTTCGAGAATGAAATGTTGCGTAAGCTCTCTCTCTCTCTCACTCTTTCCCGTCGGAGATTTTTGTCTACGTCTGCTAAACAAGGTTTCTCTCTATATGTTCGTCTTTTATATCGCCGAAAGGGATGAAAAGGCCACAGAAAATTTTGTATTCACTACCACCACCACCACCCGATTCTTCTCCAAAGATGATGTTGCATATAGTCGGCGAAGCACTCTTTTCAGAGTATATTATAGAGGAGTACTTGTATGCAAAGCTTTTTCTTTGATTGACATGATGACTTGCATGAAACTTTTTCGACGCGATGCGTTCTGTATAAAATTCAAGTTTACACTTCACACACAACTCGTTCGTATCATCATATCACTTTTGCGAAGACAAACAAGAGGATTCATCTGAAATAAACGTTGGGACGAGGCTACAATAATGTTTGTACACCGTTTTTCGTTTGGTTGAAGATTTTTATTTTTGAGTTGAATGTTGCACATGACTGCGTAAATTGCAGAACAGTGTGGACTTTTTGAAGGAGTCGTGGATGGCTTGGTTTTTTTACCTCACTCGTTTTCATAACCCATTTCTATTTATTGGTGTCCTAGGTTGAACACATCATCGTCATCTCCGAACGATAGCAAGAGTCGAAATAATAATACTAATATTTAATAAACTTGCACAGAAAATATCGCACAGATTCTAGGAAAGCAGGGAATCGACGTCCTCTTCCCATCCAAACTGTGTATATATTTGCATTATTATTTCTTGCCAATCTCACACTTTCCTCCACGATGCACCTCGGGAGTTGATAGCTGTCTTTTTCTGATTTCATCCCATATTTTTGTATGCATTATGCATAAAAACTTTTTCGACTTTCTTTCCAATTTCTGGGGAAGTGCCACAATGCAATCACAACTTCTCGCGAAAAGAACCCGTCAAGGTGACACACATCTTGACTTGACAAGCGACAAGGTAAGCGTAAATCTTTTTCGCTTTTAATTTTTTTCTTTGTTTAGTATACTGCTCACAGTTGAACCTGAGAGAGGAAAGTTGAGAGAATAAAAGGGCATTCTACAATAATATTTATATGGAAGACCTTCAGAGGGAATAAAGCGTAGCTGATATAGTATTCACGGCTTTTTTCTCCGTGTGATGATGACAATTCAACTCCATATTCAACTCTGAATTGCTTAAAATGACATTGGAAATGATGCAGAAAGAAAGATGACATATTGGCCTCCGCATCTGTTTTTATGTGACCTTCAGGAAGTGCGCACAGCTACAAGACTTGAAACTCATAGACATAATAGATACGGAGCGATAATGGATTGTTCTTTTAAAAACGTAATCACAACCTAACCATTATAGTCATGTAAAGGCAAAGGTAGTTTTTAAAGGCTAAAAAAAGAAGTTGCCTAAAAAATAAAGGAAGGCGGCTGGGTTTTAACTTGAGGAATTACTTTTTTTATGCTTAAGACGACCGAAGAAAAAAAGAAGAGAAAAAAACCCAGTTTTAAAAAGCGACGACTCGTTTGGAGAGAGAGAGAGAGTTTCGGCTAAATTACACGAGACAACAGATGCAAAGCATTACAGAGGGAGAAAAAAACGTACAAAGTTACATCCATATTATTATTATATTTTTTGGGTAGTTTTGTGTGCTCGTAGTAATAATGGAATGATAAGTACATACACACCATCGTCTACGATTACACACAGAGGATGACCATCAAAACCTTTTTACTTTGTACTTTTGTTCCTCATATATCCTCTACAAGGGATATACATAATATTATTATATTGTTTGCTTCGTGGTCATCATTTCCTTTCACACATTTCTACATTTACGTACACGTCCCTCTGCTTCTCCTGCTACCACATAAAACCACTCTATCTTTCTCGACAAAAAAACAACTCTTTTTTATAAAACTTCATTTCATAATACGAGAGAGTTGTAAATATTACCGAGTCTCACACTGCGAGAGAGGGACGAGATGAGAGAGAGAAGTGGTTAAAAGAAAGAACAGTCAGAAAAAAACCAGTTGTACAAAAAAATGTAACTATTCAATTCTAGTAACACTGTTTAAAGAAAGGGAACGGACAGGACTTTGCCAAAGGATTCTGAACGAGAGACGGAGAGGGAACGAAAAACTTTTTCTTCGCTCGACGCAAGAGAAGCGAGAAGAAGAGAGAGAAAAAACTTATTTTTTCCTTAATGTGCTCAATGTAGGTATCTACATCTAAAGTAAGTGGTCTATATTTGAGGATGCACTACACACACAACTAAAACATAATCCGGCCAATATCAACGAACATGCATGCACTTATACATTATATATATTTGTAGGAATATATATAAACTTCAACTTTTTATATGTATCTGGTGTGTCTATAGATTAATGCTTCTTTTTTTTACTTCTCTCTCTCTGTCTCTCCCCTCAAACCAAAGAACACTCCTACACGACTTGTAATTCCTCTGCATTTTACAAAGTAGACAGAAACGCACACAAAATAAATTGTCATTATTCCAAGCAGAAAAACGACGAAATGAAGGGAAATAATAATGTTTCAGCGTTTTTTCTTCTTCATCATCTCTTGTCTGCGCTGAAGTAACTGATGTACGAATAACGAGGTATCCATGACACAGTTAAAAATGTAAAGGAGTAGAGAAAAAGTGTATTACGAAGAGACGAATGTAACGAGTGAGCGATTTTTGGGAGAATATTATGTGAGTTAAAATGATTATGGTGCGTTTTTTTGCGCTTGTGTTGATGATGAAAATCTTAATAGATATGATTATGTTGTATGTAGAGTTTTTTTTCTCCGTTTGTGAGGATTGTTGCAACAACGTTGTTTTTCAACGGTGAGGCACGGATTTTGCTAAACGTTCACGCTGATGATGCAGAGCTTATGTGTGTCTCAGCAGATTAGGCAGGCTGAGTAATCTATTTTTTTCTACATGAATCATCGCGTTTTACAAAGCATCAATTTTCGGACAAGGTGCTTTTTGCGAGACAGAGAATGGAATAATATAGTATTATTAATAGTATGAAAAGGAACACTATTACAAATAGAGTTAGAGCAAAATGTTGAAAGGCATCATGCATTTTTCGCACAAGAGATATATTGTTCCTCACTGAATAGTAGCATTAGGCCGGTCAACGTTTGTAAGACGCAGATTCAGCAGAGTTGAAAGTAAAATTGGTTCATTGGCGCGGCGGAACGGTGTGTGTACTTGTGTGAAAAGGAAGAGCAGCGGAAAATTAGCAATGATTGTGTGCTCTACGTGCTGGAGCACTGTTATTCGTAATGATTTGATTAAAGAGCGATCTACAACTTGATTGAATGAGGTATGTGTGTGTGTGTGTGTGTGGTAGTACATGCAAAATATTGCTTCCATTGATTTGTCGATAAGACACAAGTGGACGTATTATGCAAGCTCAAACTTCCTTTGCTGAAGGCGAAAAGTATAAAAGTCTGTTACAAAATTAGAATAATAATAATACGTAATATAAAACGCAGTTTTTGGGAAATAGCACGACGATCACCACCGCGCACCACTGCATTTTGGATTGTAGGTTGCTTTCATACTCAAATATAGTTGTTCTATAAGATACAGGCATAACTTTGGAATGCTATATCCACCTATACACCATTTCATCTATATAATACATGCGTTTTACGTGACCAGGGAATGATAAACCAAATATTATTATGTGCTTTGTTGTTTTCTACACAAAATTCCACGAAGCCCTACTTCTGCCCAATTTCATTTCGCATTTCTCTTGCCACCACACTTAGCATTTCCAAGGAATCGCCGTGTCGTGGATGGCGCAACAGCGAAGTTGCTAGTGTATTGGCTCGACTGTGCACAGGTAGCGTGAGTTGTAGGTCGAGCACCACTGTTTCAACTCTGTACATATCGGAACTTCCTGCAAAAATTTATGTATCAGCCTGTTTGAACGCGGTGTGGATTGTGTGAGTGATCTACATTCTGTACATTAATAATGTTGTTGATGTGATGCAAAAACACGAAAGGATACGCTTTACAAATTTCCGTAAGTAACAAGCGTCATTACTAATATTGGCGGAGATGAGCATATTTTTTGTCGAACTTGGAGAAATTGATGCGACTCGAAGATGTTACGTATTAATACTTACTTTCAAATACTATATGAATGATGCAGCTCAAAAGGTTTTTATTATCCATGCACTATTTTATTGTATGCTAGCAAAGATATTATGCTAATGTTGTCAATGAGTTGAATATTGATTAGTTGGTCAATTTATTTTTACTTCACATTTTATTACTACAGGGACGATAATAATGCAGAGTACAGTGTGCTACGAGGGGTCTGCCTAGAATTGATTCGACACGAAAAATTCATTATGCTTAATAGTTGACTGAAATTCATAATTGCATCAAGGTTATGTTATATAATAGTAATTAAAACACTTGTATAACGCATCATACCGAAAGCCACGTGTAAATTAGTTGCAAAGCAGTTTTAGTGTTTTTTTGCAGACAACAGAAAACTATCAAATTGATTACTTCAATGATTTGCTTAATTTAATGCGTGCACTGTCTAAATTAATGTCATAACTTAAACGTTTTTTCTACCATCTCTTTTAACGTGCTTTGTAATTAAGTTTATATAAATGTATCGACACTTTAGTTGGTTTCGTGCTAAATACACCGAGCTAATACATAATACCTGAAAATGATTAGCATAAATATATTATACTGTTGTGTAAGCTCGGCGCTTGGACTCACTTGGGCAGCCCAAAAATAAAAATAAAAAAGATAACCGAAAATAATATTCAATTTGAAGGTCACGCAGAAAACAGCTTCTGCCGTGATTTTGCATATTAAAATTTCCGTTGGCATATACATTATGCATCTATATTTCGTTCTTTGCAGCTTCCAATACCCAAACGAATAGTTGATGCAAAGTCGAAATCGATCTATAATTTCAATCAGAACAATTGTTGGAGTAATTTGAAATTTCTCACGTATTTAAATGTATCTACAGTAATTAATGCCTCATCGTCGATCTCGAAAATTTCATGAAAATTAATGTCAAAGTTGCGCTACTCTTCTGCGTATATGTATATTTTCTGTTTCATTCCTTAATTTCGCATAAATCATAATTTCTTCATATAGTTGTCTCGAAATAAACGCAGGTACATATTACGTATTAGTGTGAGCTACCATCAGATTGTACTGTTCTACAGTTATTGAACTCTTCTCCAGCTTGCATGACCCTGTGACTTACTCGAACATAGTGAGACTTTCTTGTAAAGGTTGAGACTCCGTTGCCTAATTGATCTTAATTGCAAAAACGTGTCAAAGTTGCATCAAGTGTGTACAAACTAAATCATTCCTCCGGGAGTGAGTAACATAAACACGTTAGTAATGTTACCGCTCCACCTTCCCGTTTTCCGCTGAACCAGATAATTGGCAGGATTTTCCTTGTGACAATTTCATTATTTGTTTGAAGCCTCATTGCAGTTTGAATTTTGTTTTTGGTATATGCAGCACGGATGTGGAGAGTTAAGACATGTACGAGTAAGTTATAGGAGGCGGTGGGTTGTACACGGGTTGAAGAGCTTGGAGTCCTCCATTTTTGGGGACGAGCTTCGTTCTCCCATCTGTCGTTTTCATGACCACGTAGTCCCTCCCATTGATGTTTTGGAGGAACTTGTCCGTGTCGAAGAAAGGTGCTGCTCCAGGCGGAACACTCAAGTTTCCTTTGTAGAACCCCATCGGTTTCTCGGCAGGTACGAGTTGGTTGTTCACTGTTATGTTGTTCAAACAAAAAAAAACACATTTAGGAAACAACATCGCATCACATGTCAATGAAATATATTCTCATGGATGACTTCCGCTGTTCTTCAAGATTCTTTGCTACTGAATGAGCAACTCACACTTTCGGTTAAAGATGTACTTGTGAGCACCCTCACAAATGAATGTAATGAATGCCAAGAGGTAGCCTGTGCCACAGAGGCAGTAGGTTGTCATCAAGTCCCCGTTTCGAAGCTGTCGCTCACGGAAATCAGAGTCGGCATTACAAGGATCCCTGGACGGTAAGTCTTGTGTTTTCCAGTAGTGGAACAGTCCAGCTTTGGTCAGTTTGTCCAACCTACACAGCACCAATCAATCATCACATGAGAAGCAAATTACTCACATACACACTTTTCGCATTGCTATTGTATAAACTGCTCGACACTCACATAGGGTCGAATAAAGGTTTCCATTTGGAACCCTTCGGGAATGCCATGCCGTATGGTATCCGTAAGACAGGCTCCTTCGACATGATAAAAGCACATCGTTTGTGAAGCGGTGTGTTCTTCTTGGATTGAGCTCTGAAGTCTCGGTACACCATTCGTTCAACACGACTTTGTTCGTCGAGCAAAAGGTACTCTGCAAAAACGGATGGCATACATTTTTGTTTGGAATGTGTAGAAGCAAGAAAACTCTCAAGTTTCAATGGAACAAGGAAAAGTAGAGTGGATTGCGTATCTCCGTTTTCTACTCATTACAATTGCTATCAATTGTTCCTTACTGCTTCGTCGGACCATTTCAATGATATCCTTGTAGTTGTCCATGAATTTTCCGTATTTGTCCCACGCATAGCGCACTTTCTTGAATTCTGGCCATCGTTGTCCGGTCTGCAACGAGTGAACACAAGACGAGAGCAATTTAGCGGATTTTTAACGAATTACATTGCGCCAAGTGCACAATGAATTGGAAATTTTAGACTTAAAAAATATCCACTTGTTCCTCCATAAAACTACTGTGCAAATTGCAACATCACCTCGTACTTCAGCACTCATACCTTAGCAAAGGTGACATTCTCGGAGCTCGGTGTTGCTCCAGATTTGATGACAGCTTCAATAGTATCCCCTTTTCGTGCAATCCACTTGTCACGGTAGTTAATCTTGTCCAGCTTGTCGTACGGAATGGGCACTTTCGAAAGTGTCAAGTAGGCGGTCAAGTTGGCAGTGTAGAAAGCCGTGAGGATCGTCACAAAGATCCACCAAGTTGCAAACAAGATGCGTGTCGAGTCTACATATCATTTTACATGTAAAAATGATATAAATGTGAAATACCAACAGCTAATTACCACTTCAAGCCAGCTTAAAAAAAGAGCCGGTACGAAGCTCCTCACAGTATGCATTTAGTTACGATTTTTTTCTTTCAAAACTAAGACCAAACATCTATAAATTACTTTTTCGTTGCTACAAGAATAAATCAAATGGTACCCACCTGCCATCGGTTTCAGAACTGAGCCTTGTTTCATCAGTGCTCCGTATACGAACCAGACACAAGAGCCGATAGAGTAGTAAGATCCAAGGACCGGGTGTCCTTTACAAAGCCAGCACCGAAATCTTATCATGCCGTAGCAGAGTGGTCCCATGAGCACCAAAGAGATTAGTAGGTAGTACCACACCTGCGACCCAGTAATTTCGTTCAAGTTCAAATCATTGTCATACCTTCATGTGATAGCGCTTCGAAATCATCACATCTAACTTCTTTCAGTAAGCATACAATTCAGAACGATCTCCTCACAAGAATGGGATTTCTTTGTATTTCGGCCTGAAGTGAGGAATGTGTAAATTGATGCTCCAGAAACCAAGCTATACATCAGTGTCACTTGCAATTATTTTGAACTTGCATTCTGACACGACCATTTACCACTGAGTTTCAATTATTTCCTAGTTTAGTTGCCTATCGACTACCGTGAGTAAATTTGTATCAATTGTACAAAAAAAATTTATGCCAAAAAATGCTGTAAACTTGCCTTTAACCTAACTTGTAAAAACATGTAGACAACACAACGGAGTGTATTACAATTATTTTAGCCAGATTGTATTTAAAAAAATCTGACCTCTGGCTGAAAAGGAGCAATCAAACCATCCCCATCCGTCGTCTCTTGAGGCCGGCTCATCATGATCATCCATTTTTCTTCTCCAAACGGTCGTGAGAAGTCGAATGTCTCCATTCGGTTGGGCAACATGCTTGTGTACACCAAAGCTATGTCTGCACTCTGCGACGTGGAGGAAAAGAAGAAAAAAAAAATGTGCAAAATGCAATTCAAAGTTTGCGAGTAAAGAAATCAGTTTGACTGAAAAAAGCATAAAAAGCTGAGTTTAATTACTCCGTTTTGAATTAGACCAAGTACGCCCGTGAAATTGCCAGTTTTTTCGTCCCAAATGCCAACATCATTGTTTCCCGGCTCAGGGAACACAAGTTCCCAATCAAATCCAAGGGTTTCCCGAAACACTCCCATGATTTGCCGGGCAACCCCTTTGAAGCTGTTGTTCCCCTTGATGGTGTCCGTCACGAAGGGTGTTTCCTGCGCAAGGTCGGAATGGGGAAGAATGAAATAGGTTCAGAAGTGTTCACAAAAACACTCACAAAAATAAATGGGCATTGTTTTAAACGTACATTAACCAGTGCGACTCGCAGGGTTTTTCCAACAAGGGCTCGCATATCAAGTCCGGTGTCATTCCGTACCCAGGTCCCATTCTCATAGTTTTTTGCCAAAAATGGATTGGTTGGACTCCAAATGTTCTTCAGTTGGTCTACCACGACAAAAATGCAAGGGTGGCAAAATAAAAATATATTACGTCACAACTTCTCGTTGCCCTTAATGGACACCATTTGCCGGTGTACTTAGTAGTAAAAAATCAGATCCATCAAATTCAACGCGAGTCTTCGAAGCGATGAGACGTCGTTCCCAAAGTCTACTCTCCTCAAGTGGTTTTGATGGCTCTCAAACGGTACATTTGTCTCTACAAAAATTGGCGTACCAAGGACGTGACGCAAACAGGAGAGGGGAACGTGGGATTTTTGATAAGCAGAAGCCCTTCTCTGCATATCTCAGAGGAAAAATTGGGAGGGTGAGGAGATGGTGGAGACGCCATCAGTTTACATTTTCCTCCATTTACACGTCACGAACAAGTACTTTTCATGTTATTTATGTACTCCAGAGAAAGTTTCAGGGTTTCTTGGGGAAAGTTACATGAAACAAGTTTAGTACGAGAACATGAACTTGAATACAATGTCAGTGGAAAAATAGGAAGTTTCCTTGTTTAATAGCTTGCTCCTGGCCAGGACACCGGTTACGGACGTTCCGTAACTCAAGACTTGGGCACGAGAATTATTGATTTTCCATTTTGTTTCCTGCCAAACCACTTTTACTGCGCCATGACTTTTCTAAAAACGTGACTTGCAATGTGATTAAAAGTGTTTTATACTCTTGTGTCACACAGGTTTTAGTTCAAACCGCGCTGGCCATCACTAAAAAATAAGCTGTAATATATGCAGCCTTAGTGCTTAGATTCGCGAGTTTTTTCAACTTGTCGTGTGTCTAAAGAGAGACAATAATCGAGTCACTTACAGTTCATGATGGGTGTCGGGTGAGGACAATTCTTTTGGATGCCTGTGAGGCATCCCATGGCGAGAAGAAGGGGAATCATGGTTCCGCACCTTTCTCCTCACGGGAGATTTTTTTTTGGAATTGAGATGATCTTGTGGTAAAAATTCAAGTGTCTTTGATACTGTGTCTCACCACCTTTGCAGGATTCCTAAGTGATGAGAAAATTACACTTCAGTGATTTATTACATTCTAAGACTGTGCTCAAAACCTTAGACTTACATTTCTTCTAAACCCTAACATTTATCGACGCAAGGAGTTATATATTTAGTCAATTGACACAGAAATCCTGTATCAAAGTATTAAATTCCAGTCTTTTCGCATAAGTTTCGAAGGTAATGAGCAGCTTGTCAATTATTGACTTCATATTATTTCCTCACCTTGTGTAAAAAATTATTGCAAAAAAGTGGGGAATCCACTGACTTGTTGTAGCACTGTCTGGATTGTGGATTGTCTTCTCAGTCTACTTCAATGGGGTACAATGCACCGTTTCCATTTCTCACTCCAGTCTTTTCATAGAACAGAAGGAAAGGAGACGCTCGTACAACCCTTTTGCGACCTCATAAAAATTTAACATAGTCTTCCACCTCGTCTAACAAACTATTTCATTTGCTCCCACTTTTGCAAACCTAATTTTATGCTATACAACCCTTTTGACCCATTACTACCTCCTCGCTCAATCACCATTTTCAACCGTTTATATTTCGTAACGGTTAGCAAAAATGACTTGTGTAGCCAGTACCAACAGATGTCAATCCATTTTCTGATACACAACTACCCCTCTCTCATATTTGCTGTATTGTTTAGCACTATGTATTACGACCTACCGGAAATTCTTGCAGAATGACCAGAATACTCAAATCAAAGTTCTCCAGCACTTCCACCAAGTTTCCTACATTGTTGTCCCTGTCGTTGATCGTGTGTTTGAAGTGAGTTTTGCATAAATCCGCTTTGTGCCTTTGATGTGATCTTTGTACAACTTTCCTCACGTCACCAGCGTGAAAACCACACAAAGGCTCCTGAATTTTGAAGTGCAGTTTAGTTCACGGATGCTGAACCTGACCGCACTAGACTTATTGTGAAGGCGCCCCCTAATTTCTTTTCAGGACACATAGTCAACTAATTAGAATTTATCGTTGCATGAACGATTCCTTACCCCTTCAGTGAGCCACTTACCGGAATGTAAAGGACTCAGACTGTTCTATAAAAAGATTTTGGTTTACCATTCAAATTTCAAACTCTAGGTCAAACGTCGTAGTAAACATTTTGGACTTTAGCTTATTGATATTTCACAACCTTCAGTTGAAGCAACTTCAAAGAATTACTCTATTCCACATTTGCACCTATGATTTTAAAATTTATGCAAAACACTGAAGCTCAGAGAACTGTTTCGGCTTTCGCGTTCATTTATTAATACCCAACCACGGGTCCTTATAATCCTACAATTTTCTACGCTGTATAGTAGACACAAATTTTACGGAGTGCGAAAGTGTGAAGGGAAAAATATTCAAAGAAATGCGGAGAAAAGATCGCTTACCTGAAAGGATTTCCCTGGAGGAAACCACGAAAAATAAGAAATGGCAGAAAAAGGTGAAAGGATTATGTATTATGCGTCTCCATATTTTAAAGGAAAACGAAACAAATGCCTGTCAGTAGTACAGAGAGAAAACTCACTTTATGCTGCTGCTGCTAGCGTCTCGAAAAAAACGGTTTTTTATCGTAAGAACATATTGACACAAGTGTTTTCTCGCTGGGCATTAGCAAACACCAACTCCCCTGGTTCTTCTCTTTAACAATTTCTCTCTAGTTTTCCCCTTTTTTACCTGACGTGTCCTCCTTTGCAATGTTTTCTCAACTCGTTATTACGCTTTACACATTTAAAGAAGTTCACGACGAGAAGGAGGTGAGGGGTAGGCCAACACTTACAAATGTATCGTAAGTACGTACAATGCCCAGTAACTCCATTTACTCTCAAATGGCTTCCAATTAGAGTGGGCTATGAAAGTGTCACGCTACCTAGAGTGTGGTGGCATCATGCTGTTGTGTCAATTTTTTTCATATAGTTTTTTTCCTCTCTTGTCGACGACTCAAGAATAATACAAGCGTGTAAAGACAAGTCTTTCTCCGTACTTCCTTTCACTCAAGTGAAGTTGTCTTGTCGCGAAACCCTTTCTCACTGTCCGACATTGTGGTAAACCCCTCCAAAAATTTTATGCACTATTTCGCCTCACACCAGTATACCTCTACGTGAGCCCCTATCTCGAATGGAGATGGGTTACAATGAAATATTTAAGCATCTTTTTCCACGCTGCTTCTTTACCAAGCGGAAAAACAGCGTCATTGAAAATATTGACAGAATTTTAATAACAATTACGAGTGCTCCAATGTTGCTTGTAAGACGACGAGAGGACATTTATCGATGTCGACAAGCGTGCGAGGAGGTGTGATCATGATGGGCCTTTCCCCACAACAAGTTGAAAGCGTGTGGAGAAAGGGGGAGACAGGAATAGGAAGAAAAAAATAGGTGGAAAGGCAGCCACCAATAATATCGACTGATGTGACTAAAGATAAGAGGATCCATATCATAGACACACTCGTACTTGTATGTAATCGAAGAAGAGCTTCTTTACAAGCAGGCCACCTCTTGAGGACAACTGCTGAGGAGCATTAACTCAAAACCAGCGGATGGGTTGATGCTACTTACCCTCGATGTGAGTTGTTCAATGTCAATTTAATTTGGAATTGGAAAAAAATTCAGTACATAGATAGTGTGCTGTTTATTTGTGACGTCGCAGTCGTTTTAAGCTTCCTTCACATGCAATCGAAGCTTATGTGGACAAATGCTTCATTTTATTTTCAAATATTATGCTAGATCATAGTTCTTGAACTGTTCTTTAAAACATCAAAATTGTAAGAAAAATGGATAGAGGAGACACTGCAAGGTATATGTACATAAATTTCCATGCAAACGTCCATTTTCAATTACCGCACGCCGTTGTACATGTGAGGGAAATGAAAGGTATACATTCTCTGCAAATCTAACGAAAAAGTTATGTATTAAAAATGTGTTTTTTGCGTTTCAAAATACTAGTAATGTGTTTGACATCTGTGTAACTACGTCCATGAGCCTGTAAAAGATGGATTGGCTAATTGGAATGTGGAATTACACACTTCATTCGCAAGCATCAAGACAATTACACAAGGTAAGAAAAATGTTGGAGAAACGTGGGAAAAAAGTCTGAAAAACATCAAGCAATTCCCAACTCTTTCTCTCTTTCTCTCTGTTTTTATTGAAAAATTGTAATTGAAAAGTTGATGTAATGACGATTCAATCTCTATCTGCAGAAAGAAGCCCATGCATAATTCAGTAGCACCAGTCAGCAATTATGCACTACGATCATAGTCTCTCTAATTGATGACCACATAAAACTAACGTCGGTCGTTACGATGATGACGATGCTCATGATGATAGGAAATTAAGCCTCGTATGAAACGTCTTAATCCAAGCCAGAAACCATATCAGATCCATTACAATCATGAGGACTGCATCACATGACAATGCGACGTTAATATCAATCACCAATGAACCATTAAGGACGGAGGCGTCCCAAATCCAACTCCTTGTGTATTACGTCAATTTTGCGAAGTAATTAAGCCGCGCAGCGAAATGTGGTGGGTTTTGAGACGTACACCAAGAGTTTCGTGGAATTCATCATCATAATATCAATATCTGTATGTCTATGTGAATCCGCATGGAACGCCAAGCTGAACGATGAAAGCCAAGAATAATATGAGACACAACTTTTGTTGATTGCTACGAAGAGAAAAGGAAGATTTATAATGCGGTGTGGTTCGCTCACTCATTTCGTGCATTCCTGTCATTACGACAGTGTGAGCCGGTGTGTCTACAAGGAAGCAATTCCAGTTTCGAGATGATAGATGTAAGCAGTAAAAAGATTACACCAACCCTACCTAATGCCTACTATTATATGCACATGTATAGCTCATGGGAGAAAGTGGCGAAAGCACAATACGATGAAGACGATGATTTGCTCAGAGTGATGCGATCTGTCTTTATAGACTTTTACTTGTGTACGTCTCGTCCTCTGAAGATCTTAGCTAATTGGATGAGATACTGTGTTCTTTGTGACAGTTCATTCAATCATACGAACCTGACTAAGCTCCCGAGAGAAAGAAACTCATTCATCAAACAGGGCAAATTCATTTAGATTATTAGGTAAATGTCACACGTTACTTGGAACAAAAAAAAAGTTTTCGATAAACGGAGACATTATACTATCTCATACTGAGTCACCTTTTTTTCTCATGACCAAAGAAGGAAGAACTGAGAAGAAGTTTTATTTTCCAAAGTTGTGTGTGTGAAGACCACCGTACTTTGCGCTCTTGAATAATAGGATATTATTGGAGGAGTGTGAATTTCAGTTTCATTTTCACGAGGAGAGTGTCTCTCTCTCTCTGTCTGTCTCACTCTGTCCTTTGCGAAAAAGGAGGCTTGTGTACTCTAGTTTGTAAAGTTGCCATTCTTTGATTGGAAGAAGCGGAGTAGGACATAAAGCAGGCAAAGCAGTAAGCCTGCCACTGCCACACTACTGCTCTCTTGACACATTGTAGTGGTTCAATGCAGACGAGTGGGTAGAGAGAAAGGGAGAAAGAAAGGATGCCACTTCTACCGTGACAATAGACCTACATATTATTATCATTCCGACTCTCTGAAATACGTGTAATTTTCGTTGTTGCCAAACTCTGGCGAACCGAACGGGAGCATATATTGGGACTTGATATAATGTACCGAAAACTCGAGTCTTCTCCAATAGGACACGAAAAAAAAATTCAGTTGTGATGCACTTCAGGGAAAGTATCATCTCAAAATGGCAAAATCTAAAATGCAAAAATTTAATAAAAATGCCACCGTGTCTATCCTGACGCGCTACTGAGGGAAGGGAAAACGTAGGAAAATACAAAATTTCGTTTGAATGTGAAGTCGTGTTTCCTCCTCTCACTTTTTCTCTCTCTCCCGTTTTCATTTTCAAGCTTTCCACTAGTTCTGCGAGCTGCGAAAAATTTTCTCCTCCAAACCTTGTTTGCATGACATAATCAATCACTCTAAATTCAAAACTCATATCAAAGGCCTCCCAGACTTTGGGTTGAGTTGTATTGGCTGTTTTCTACTTTTCGAGAGCATGTACAACACACTACCACACACACACACGTACACGACACGATGTACAATGAAAGGGAGTGAAAGATGGGATGTATTTTTGGGAGCGGAGAAAAAGAGACGGAGAAAGAAAACCCTAAAAGTTTTCCTTATTTTCTTCCAGTGGCGTGCTGCTGTAATGAACGTTACATAAAATAGGAGCAATGGTGTAGCAGCACCACACCGAAGAGAGCCTTAGCGTTTCTATTTCCATTATTCTATGAGAATCATTCTTCACTGCCATCACACACTCTCTCATGGACGTCAAAGTCATCTCGCTCTCTCCTTCCCGTGGTATGAAGCTGCTCGGAGAAAGGGAAGAGGGAGAAAGTAAAAATAGAAAAGCGACTACACCAGCCATTCGCATTCGCATCTGTACTCTCGGCAGAGCGAGAGGAAACAGCGGATAAGGAATACAACAAATAACACACATACATACTACAGCTTGCCACCACATCACACAGACACACATACACACTGTCTGAGTGTGCGAGAGAGAGAGAGACAGAGCGAGGGAGAGAGAAAGAAAGAGGCGACTTCTCTTTGTGCTCTGCCTACCACACACCGGTTATGATTACACCCTGTATAGATACAGCAGTCCCAGTTGACATACGATACGGACGGAATACTTTTACAACAAGCAAAGCATAACATAGTAAGTAATTTTTTAAGATATTTTCTTGTCTCGCTCCACACAGAGTTCTCGGAGATCCAGATCATCCTCCCCGTCCACACGCTAAAATACATGGACACACACTGAGCGAGTCGCACATCTTTCTTCGTTTATTTCCATCTTTCTTCTCTTCAATTTCCAGTTTCTCTCTCACTCTCTTCCTCTCGCCAGAGCTTTCTCCTTGTTCCGTTGCCACACTCACATCTCTCCGTCTCTCTCTCTCTGTCTCATTCTCAATATACACACACACACTTCCTCTCTCTGTCTCCTCAATACACTCGCCACACGACTTCGTCCTCACGGAGAAAGAGAGGAAGAAAAAGAACCATCTTTCCACTCTTAATCAATATACCCATACACTTTTTCCCTCTGTCTTTACTCCAGCCAATAAGTTAGTTGTGTCTGTGTGGAGGGGAGATTTCGATAAGAGACTGTGTACTCCTCTCTCTCATCCCTCATTTCAATTCATGTAAAAATTCAGTCAATTGTCACTAGTTGAGTTTAGTGCACTGTAGTGGACACTCTCGTAGTTTGTCAACAGAGCGGAGAGACTGAGAGCCAATTATAAGAAGCGAATTGGCTCCGAGCGTCGCTTCTTTTTTTTGACAGTTGACGTAAGTGAGGTTATAAAAATGGGAGTAATCTTGACGACTTTCACCACGATAAGCAATTCGACTCCGGGTTCTCTATTGTCCCAACATGTAATCTAAACTTATTGGAAAAAATATATAGGGCAGCCGATAAATCTAAATCGCATCTCTCTTCCTAATTGTTTTCATTCTGCATTTTGGTGGTTGGGCGAAATGAGCAGCTTGTGTTGATGCCTGGAGCGCCAGAACTAATTGTTTGTTGACTCTAGCTAGAAGGTGGGACGTTTTTTGAAACGGTGTGTAACCACACAAGTTTTTTTATTATGACGGCTGCAAGCGTCAGGTCTGTGGAGAGCAATAAGGTTCTCGCAAAACAATAAATGTCACACGCATCACGCCACACTCTCAAACTGTCCCACCACCCCGTTGGTGCGACAAGATGTCAGTACCATTTTGACATCCCTCTTTGAAACACAGACTCCGTGATTATGAAGCGTAACAAAGGAAATATTACTGGTTTTGTGGGTGACAACGCGACAATCACCAAGTTCTGTGAGATCAAGTGCCAAATATTTGAGATTACGTTAAGCCAACACGTTCATCATTATTGTTCAGCATAGTTTCGCGATCTGGGACAGCAATAATCGAAAGAAAAGTGGGAGAAAGCAAACAAAATCGTTGGCCATGCTTCTCCTCTCGTTTCAGGTATTGAAATCACCTGCGCACACATGTCCACACAGTGGACGTTTCCGATAATATGTATGGCGAAAGCGTACTTTCACCGTGTGAACACACCTGTCCTCCGTTGCACCTTCCCAACCTTGTGACGAAACTTTCTCCTTCTGCCCACCTGAGCAACAGTTGTGAGTTCCGCAGCAATCAGATTATCTTTGTTCTTCCGCTACTTCCACTAGATTTCTACATTCCCTTGTAGATGATTACATGTAAGTGTGAAGTGGTTGTCCACTCTGCTCAATCATAGCAAACTTTCAGGCAAACGTACACAAGCACACGTTATTATCGTGTGTCATTCCAATTAATCATGGAATAAAACCGAAGGACATCCAGCAACCAGCATCGATTATCACATATCCTCTGAAGTTAAAAGCAGGTCATCCTCCCAATTTCCACTCCCATTTCCAACCAGATTCGTCGAGAGAGAGAGAAACATTAGAGTGAATTGTTGAGCTAGAGCTCCTCCAAATTCCGCATCCTTCTTCATGATTGAGGATGCCAACGAAAGTTTAGAGCCGTTGTTGGCGACGCTGATGGGAGTTAGTGAAAATGAAGACTTGATAGAGATTCTTCCGGATAACTCACGTGAGCAACGAAAACGAGTGTTCAAGTTCAGCCAGTTCAACGACACACTCATCATCACGTGTAAGTTTCACGTAGAGACGGTAAGGATTTATTGCGAGTCGTTATAAATTTTAAGGCTCTCTTTGACTCTCCTCAATTTCTCTTTGGAGTGTCAGAGACGGGAGAACCGAAGCGTTCAATGCGTGAAGAGATAAAACCATAGGTTGTCAGTCAAACGGCGTGTGACTGACAAGGTGAGAGTCTCAAAAAAAAACCACAGCATGCCGCCCTCAGTTTGCAATTCTAACCTAAAGTTAGGGAAAAAGCAGGTGAAAGTGGTGGCATTGCATCAACGGCTGAGGTGTCTGAGGAGTTTTGAAGCCGTAAAACGGATGATGTTGGGTTAGCTCGTGATGACTTCGTTAGATCGTAGTTTGCAATTGTTTGTTGTTGCTTTTTAATGAGTAAGGAATTTGCACACATCACTATAGCTAGGTGATAGGCTGAGAATTGCATAAATTGTATTGCAAGGCCCTGCCGAAAGTTCACGTGACGTTTCCAGGTGTTCTCAATTCAATTCTGCTGCAATTGATTTATGGGTGTATTTTGCAGTACCTGCTTCCAAGAGCACAGGACGACCTTGAGGACCCGTGTGCTTCAGAGTGACTTTACAGGCACATTATATGGCTGTAAGGGCAAGGACGGGGACAACACGGAGGTCGTGTGTTTGGTAGAACAATGAAGACTTTCATCGTAATCCACTTGCCTTCAAACTACCGACATTTTCTTCCTTTCATCCTGCCATTTATACTGAGCATCGTCGAAGTCACCACCGCCACAGACTCTGCTGCGAGAAGCAGTTTCTACAGTTCAAGTGACGACGGAGGTGGAGGTGGTGTCGGCAAGAGTAGTTTTCCGAGTGAGCACCACTTGGTCGGAGGGGGTGGGGTGAGCAACAGCCTCCCTTCTGCTGATGAGCCGTGGAGTAGCGGCAGGGATTTCGCAGGATCTCCCAGGAAATCCTATGCCGACTCAACGACGTCCCATTGGTACACCAACAACAATCACACCGACCGGCCCAATGTCTATCAAATCGGGGGTGTTCTCTCCAACAATGACGCGATCTACAGCTTCAACGAAATCATCAAGGTGAGCGTCGCAGTCACTTTGTACAATTTTACCACTATATTCCCCGTTGATTCAGATTGTTGGACAATCATTTGTTTTGGTAGAGGAAACAAATTGGGTGACGTTTACTAATCATGCGCGCACGTACCCCTTATTACACAATGAAATCTACTTTGTATTCTTCAAAGAGAAATTACGTGGACAAATGGTTGACAGGCGTCACATTTTATTTTCAACTTAATTTGTGTCTCATTCAGTAATGGTGATGTTACATGTCTCTCCCCCTTCTTGTTACACAACACATCATTTCGAAGGTCGCTACAAACATTCCCAGCTTCCGCTCTTCTGCATTACGGCATGCAACGGAGAATTTTATTTTGGTTTTGAAAGTTTACAAAAGTTACAGGGGTACATACTAATACATGTTATTACAAAACTGTGTTTGAAAGTTGTGAAAGCTTTACCTACGCATGAGGTTGTCATAATTACACAACTATCAACCTCAATCCCAATGCGCAAAGTCAACAATCTGAAAATCATTGCTGGAACTGTGGATTTTGTAAATAGCATATTTTTCCTTCTTTATTCTCTCTGCTGCTACTCTA
The DNA here is from genome assembly GCA_027743745.1 of Alloscopus bannaensis. NCBI lineage: Eukaryota > Metazoa > Arthropoda > Collembola > Entomobryomorpha > Entomobryidae > Alloscopus > Alloscopus bannaensis. The sequence goes on along the minus strand of JAHZMW010003371.1, from coordinate 115,208 downwards.
GCATCTCAACTTTAACGACAAATACGTACAGCCAGGTACAACACTCATCGCTTCCCCCATCCTCATGGATCCGAATCCGATTCGGACCGCTATCAACGTTTGCGATTATTTGATTAAGAAGCAGGTAATACGAGAAAAAACAACTTGGTCCTCTCTCACTTTTTTTGTGCAGACAAATTCGAAATTGGGTTTTGCAGTTCACTGCCAAAATCTAAAGGGCATGTACACTTCGCTTGATTTACATTACGTTACTACTACCACTACTACACGCTGGCATTATGTTTCATGCTTGAGTGAAGCTCTGGAACGCTTTTTCATCCTTGTACAAAGCTTAGGCCTCTTTGTACTCCATATAAAAAAAACGTAGGAACACACTTGTGTGGGTATGAAATGTATTTCCATGGGAAATATGATTTATGAGCAAGCCAGAAGAACACACTGGTAGCAGTGTGTAGTTAGGTTTGTTGAGGCGGAAAGAGGAAATCGAACGACGATTGGAAAGGAAGCATCTCGGAAGAAAAAAAAAATGATTTCTATGAATTTTATTTTATCTTCACGGTGACTTACCTAGAGAATTCCTTTGATGAGAATAAAACCATATAACGGTGTTTCGCTCCGAGTTTACAGAGAAAACTACAGGGGCGTGGAAGAGACAGAGTTTTCCATTTGATTGTCAGATCAACTCAAAGAGCTCTGCAACTTTGCCATACTCGACCAACTCCCATAGGCTTTTTAGATAATTAAATTTTAAAATGCACACTAAAATCCGTCCTGACATTCGCGAATTCTCCAGATGAGTTGCCGTCAGCTTGAGGAGGATCTCTGAAAAAATGGGGCGCAGTAAAGCATGCATTTGCGAGTGTGTTTGTGTGTGTAGAGAACTCACGTGCGCCACACAGAAGAGACGGCGAATGTAACGGATTTATGCCTGACCTGTTACAGATCTATGGAGTAATCGTCTCACATTTTGATTCGGGAGAGCTCTCCTCTGCTGCTGTTTCGTATACGTCCGGTTTTTATCACATTCCCGTCATTGGCATTTCTTCCCGGGACTCGGCCTTCTCGGATAAGGTACGCTTTACAAAGCTATCGTCTCTAGCTTCCTTTTTCTCTCCTTTAGCGTTTTTTTTATTCAGAGTTAGTTTCACTTCCTTACACTCTGTTCCTCTCAAAGTTGTTATTTTTCTACCTAATCCTCGACGTTGACTTGCTTCCGTTTGTACTTGCTAATTTTTGATTCCTCTCCAACAAACAAAAATTCGGAGAGGGACACGTGAAAGGGAGAGTTGGGAAAGTGGTTGGGATGTTTGTGCAAAGGAATTGATGAAATGCAAACCAGATCACAACAACTCTATTGAGAATGAGAATCGCCTTCCTTGAGGGGCTCGAACACAAACATTCCTCACTCGACGGCCACTGCAGTTGGCCTGTGGTGGTCAGTTTTTTTTACACTGTACATACACTGGCTTTCACCAGCTTAAACGATACCACCGCGCTTTCGTGATCCTACAAACAAACCTACAAAAAAAAGAGAAGGGGGATACAAAAAACGGACAAACAAGGGAAAAGGCTATAGCACATACCGAGAGTTAGGCGGCTTTGTCGACGGGAAAGTTGCAAAAGTAGGTGTTTACTTGTCTTTTATCCAAAGTCTCGCTTTCGCCATGAAGTCTATTTTGGTACGGCTCAATAATGTCGGAGTCGAGTGGTTGTACTTTTCATGATTGTGTTGAGAGGAGATTGAAAGCTCGCCGTCAGAATGAGATTTATTTGGGTAGTTTAAAAAGAAGGAGAGAGTTTGAAAATCACTGCTTTTTTCACGAAATGAGGCCGTTGTCGAGTAAACATGGGATCATCATTTAACTTGAAGCGAATTTATACAGCGGAGTGCACAATGAGTTTATGGTATCGCGACGTCATGAAATTACCTTCACGATTATAATCTCGCGTTACGAGTCTCTCGAGAATTTGTTTCACACACTTGGGCAAACGACGCAATTTGGAGAGAAGCTTATGTGGCTTCCCTTCTCAAAGAGGAAACTGTTGTCATAATTTATTCAAAGTTGACTGTGTGGTTTGTCGTTGACATTTTTGTGCTTACAGAATATTCATGTCTCCTTCCTCCGTACTGTCCCTCCATACTCGCATCAGGCCGATGTGTGGGTTGAAATCCTCAAGCATTTTCATTACGAAAAGGTGATATTTCTTCATTCTTCTGATACGGACGGACGGTCCGTGCTCGGTCGCTTTCAAACTAATGCGCAAAATCTGGAAGATGACCTGGAAATCAAGGTGCGAAACTCGCTGGCTCTTTAAGTTGTGGCTTGGCTTGCATCTGCTTAATTGCTATGAATTATAATTACATATAGTAAATTGTCAACTCTCTAGTTAAAAATTTACATGTATGTCATCAAAGCATCCAGCAGAGTTTACGTAGTGTAGCATTCACCAGGTTATACCGGTCAATAAAATGGTGACAAACGTTGCTCTGTAGATCGAGGTCGTCGTCGAGTTGGAACCAGGTGCGGACAACCACGCGAAGAAGTTGGAGGAGCTGAAAAATGCTCAGGCTCGAGTCTATTTGCTCTACGCAAGGTATGTGCTCCAGTCAACAAGTGACTAGTGAATTAATCAACATCACAAAAAAAAAATGATACGACATTCCCTCGTCATTTACTGCAGTCCTGTCAATGAGAAATAGAACAATTATAAAGCATTCGCCATCATGAGTCGGTAGAAATATGCTGAGAGACGTATGACTGTGTGCTCTTTGCAGTTTGAAAGATGCTCATGCAATATTCCAAGCAGCAGCTTCGCACAATCTCACGAGTAGTGGTCATGTGTGGATTGTAACGGAACAGCTTCTGCGGTCTCAGGACATTCCTCAGGGAACTCTAGGAATCAAACTGCTGAACGCTGACAACGAAAAAGCTCATATCAACGATTGCTTGTGAGTTCCTCACTCTGCGACGAGTGATGATATTACGGGATTTTATTCATTTCTCAACAAAATCCCTCTGCAATGCATGATGTAGGGGATAGTGGAGTGACATACAATCGTTGTACTCCGGGTTGCTCAAAGCTAGCACGTGACTTAGCATTTACTTTCCCTTGTAATGATGTGTGGTTTTGATATTGTTGGCTGTAGGAGGGTGTTCGCGGCAGCCTTGAAAGAGATGAACTCGGTAGAGGAGATTCTGAAGGCTCCCAGTAATTGTAATGAAACTGCAACCACTTGGGAAACTGGGAAAAAGCTTTTCGAGTAAGCCTTGAGAACGGGAGGATTTTCTCCCTGAAATTATTAGTTGCCTTTGTGTATTTAGTTGTTGTTTTTTCGTTTTGTGTCGCTAATTCATTTTACGGCACAGGAAGGAGGCTTTCCAAACTACTCAATATTATTTATGTATATCAGTACAAAGGACTGGTAATGGGTGAAAGGCTTCGTGAAAGCATTGTGCTTTCACGTAAGCTGTCTTTGGGTCAACAAGAGCGACATCAGTAGTGCTTAATAGGATTGACGATATTATGCTTTGGCTATATAAAGCTGCTAATTAAAGAGGACATTCATCATCAACTCTCCGTAATCTGATTTTCTCCACAAAACAAACTCTCTGAAGGTACATCAAAAGACAGGAGCTTCTCGACGGGGAGACGGGGAAAGTCGTCTTTGACGAGAGTGGCGATCGGATGAACGCCGAGTACCACGTCATGAATGTTCACCCTGGCGGAGCTCTTGTGCCCGTTGGACAATACATGTATTCACGTGTAAGTTGCTCTGCTTTCTCCTCTTTCTCTCTCATTCTTAGGGAAAGTAGTGTACAAGGTCATCTCGATGTTTCCACGCCACTTAAACATTTCTGCTCCGTTGCGTCCACGAAGCTCTAATCATTCGGAAATGGTTGTACGCGTCGTACGTATTGATGTCAGCGCAAAGTGAAAACGTCGGTGTGAAAACAGGCTTGATGTCTTTTTGATTACGACACCGTAGCACCAGACACGGTGTTCGATGACATTGTTACGAAATTGGACGATGTATTTCTTTATTGTATGGGGTCGTTCACACAGGAGAAGAAGGAAATGGACCTTACCATTGACGACCAAAAAATCATTTGGCCTGGTGGCTCGCGAATCAAGCCGCCTGGATTCATGATTCCGACCCACTTGCGAGTATTGACAATAGAAGAAGTACCCTTTGTGTTTGTTCGTCGAGTTGATGACGAAAATGAGTGTAACATTGCGGATGAGGAGCCCTGTCCCCACTACAATACCACCGATTCCGGTAAAAGTTGTCTTTGATGTCACACGCGTTTTTTTCTTTCTTTTTACTTTGCAAAAGTTGACCTTTTGTTTTTTGTCCCATTTCCAGCCAATCCGATTATTATGAACTGTTGCCGAGGATACTGTATAGATCTCCTTCGTAAACTTAAGAATAAAATGAATTTCACCGCTTCCCTCTCACTTTCTCCGGATGGACAATTTGGTAGTAGCATCACCAAAAATGGCACAGGTAATCTCAATGCCAATATTCAAGCTGTTTTATATTGATATAAATGTCGGGCGATAAAAAACTTGGATAATTGTGCTTGTAATACTAATATTTTTTTTGTAAATATTTATTGATAATGGTCAGGTAAGAAAGAGTGGACAGGATTGATAGCGGAGCTAATCAACGATAAAGCAGAGATGATCGTCGCTCCTCTCACGATAACTCCAGAAAGGGCCCAAGTTATAGAGTTCAGCAAGCCTTTTAAATACCAAGGCATCACGATTCTCGTGAAAACGGTAAGCCACAGTATTATTATGCCACTTATGACTTACATTGCAGAGAGATCCTCGAACCAAGACAGTAACTGTGCTGAGCACTCTTGTATGTCTTGTAGTACAAGCTGTGCTGCTGAGTTTAGCTCATAAGTTTGAAAGACGAGGTGAAAGACAAAAAAAAACTTCTCCTACAAGCTGCTTTCACTTTCACTTTGTAGCAAAACTGCCTGTGTCTATGTCTGTCCTCGTAACTTTTTTGTGTCTTTTGCTGCTTGAGTATGTGTGTGGTGAATGAGCGAGTCACATTACTCCACTTGAGTACTCACGACTCACTTTTATCTTTTGTTTCAGGAGAGCAAAGATTTGAAATTCGGCTCATTCCTTCAGCCTTTTCGTGGATCGTTGTGGATTCTTGTGATGGTTTCCGTTCACATCGTGGCCCTTGCATTGTATCTCTTAGATCGTTTCTCTCCATTCGGTAGGTACAGACTCGCGAATATGGACGGCACTGAGGAGGATGCACTCAATTTATCGTCCGCCATTTGGTTTGCTTGGGGAGTCCTTTTGAACAGCGGGATTGGAGAAGGTACAGGGATTTGGAGGGAAGGCTCCTCATAACAAGAAAAAGAATGACACTTTTGTAAAATGTAGTTGTGAAGTAGTAGACTATGCAATAGTATGATATCCTCTCTGCTTCCTCAGACTCCGATGGGATTATGTGATTGCTACTAAGTTGCGAGAATTGGGTCAGATTGTCTTGTGTGTTTGAAGGAGACATGTCTCTCTCTACTTGACTGCGTTTGTGTGTATTTAAGGGACTCCACGAAGTTTTGCTGCCCGCGTGCTTGGCATCGTGTGGGCCGGATTTGCAATGATAATTGTTGCATCATACACCGCCAACCTTGCCGCTTTTCTTGTGTTAGATCAACCCAAGACAATCATTTCGGGGATTCATGACAATCGTGTAAGTGCTCTTAGAGTTTTCCCCTTGATTGTCTCTGATTACACTATCTTCTCTCTGGGTCGTTGAATTCAAAGGATTGTTTGTGATTTTTTTTGACGTAGTTGAGGAATCCGGCAAATGACTTCAATTACTCCACCGTCAAAGGTTCTGCCGTAGAGATGTACTTTCGACGTCAGGTAGAGCTGTCCAATATGTACCGTGTGATGGAGCGAATGAACTATGACAATGCACAGGCTGCGATTGATGCGGTGAAAACGCGGTAAAAAGACAAAGGAAATTTTTTGTTGTGAAGTGATGTTGGAGATAGCATGAAAATAACGCGACGCGTTTGTTTTCCGTTTGACGGGCTACGCTGATTTTTTAGGGCTTTGGGTGCGTTTATCTGGGATAGTTCAAGACTTCAATATGAAGCTGCTCAAGACTGTGACCTAATGACCTCGGGTGAACTCTTTGGAAGATCGGGATACGCCATTGGCCTTCAAAAGGGGTCACCTTGGGCCAACGAAGTTACGCTTGCCATTCTGGAATTCCATGAAAGTATGCGGAGCCGTCACAATTGACGTTCCAGAATTAGACATGTATAATATTTTTGAACATTTAAAAGACACTTTGTAACTGTAATGATTGTTTTTAATATGAATTAAGGTGGATTTATGGAAAAGCTAGATGAGCAGTGGATAATTAAGCCCCAACGTGACTCAAGCCAACCGCCCAAATCCTGTAAGATCGACCAAAAAGTTCAGACGACGCTGGGCCTTGAAAATATGCACGACGCGTTCTACCTAATTGCTGGCGGTACGCAGACTTTCAAAGTTTGGCTTGACACTCGAAAGCGACGAGTTTCTCGCGGGAGGTTGTTGATGTTTTGTGCATTTTGAATTGCTTCCAGGGATTGTTGGGGGTCTGGTTCTTATTCTAATCGAAGTATTTTATAAGAAGCATCAGCTCAAGAGACAAAGACAGTTGGAAATCGCACGACATGCTGCCGACAAGTGGCGTCATACCGTTCAAGTAAGCTGTTCTCCCTTCTTGTAGTCTGTTATTGTACAATGTGATGAAGTTGCTTCACATGATCATCCTTCTTTCCCACAGCAACGAAAATTAGAACGAAGCTTAGAGGCTCAACGACGATACAAGGAGAATGGACCACCGCCTTTCTGGACTCCTGGATTAGAGTGTCGCCAAAGGAGCCCGATAGCTGCAAAATCGAACACGATATTTGTATGAACGTTTGAAGTTCTTCTGTTTTTTTGGCACTTAGGTCGCGACATCATCAATTTACATTTTTTAGCTCTACAGCTCTAATACTACGCGATATGCTGTAGCTCGAGCGTTTCTTTCATCCTTGTAGAAACCGCTCCACGAAATGTATCCGTTTTGACAGGTTTTCATTCAGAAGAGCAATATTGTTGGGTTTTAGTAACGGAAAAATTCTCAGTTACAATATGGTACGCGGTTGATCAATTCTTTCAAACGAGTTGGGAGATACTTCGTACGTTTCATTTAGCACTAATGTAATTTCTCGAAACAATATTTATGAACAGTAATACAGAGAAAGCGCGAGAAAGAAAGGGGAGAGAGGTCTCTGTGAATAACCCTATGCAAATACATGAGGTAAGATTAACTGAAACTATTGAATCGAACTGGAACGCCATTAAAGTTTACAATACAGTAAAATTACGAAAAATTCTGGTAGCATCATGTAGGAGATGTATGCATACTATATATTTGTATATCCACGGTAGTCAGCGTCGTCGTTTAACTTGACTCATCAAGTGCACAAGGATCAACAGAGAAGAGAAAATAATTGGAATGCTCTATGTTAGCTGTAGAAATGGATTGTGAATAATTGTGAATAACGATGAGCAGCAAATGAATTCCACGAAGATATTTTTCCTCAGCGAGTCCTGCAATCGATTTGCATTCCAAACGTTACTCGCATTTGTCCATTAACGTACATGTTACACAGAGTTATACTCAGATACACATACAAAATATATATTATGCAAATACAATGTCCCTAGCGAATCTATGCGAGTGACAACAAGTATTTCAAAGTAATATATAAAAGTAATATATATATATATATAAATTATATTATTCTGTAAGAAAACTATTTGTAATCTCTAAGGAAAATTGTCAGTACCACAACCAAAACAACGTCGATCAATACCAGATACTCACACACGCAACGGGTGGTCTTGTTTGTAATATAGGCATGAAAAATAATATGTAATAATAATAATATGTATTACGGTTAAAATAAGAACAGTTTACTTCTTAGATTAAAAAATGTCATGTTCAATGTTACAAAGGTATCGTCTGGCTACAAAAAATAGTTGTGACGACAAACTTATATTATACATGCCTCATGCTTGCCAAAAAAATAATGTGTCAGACCTCTGAGAAAGGGAGCTTACATATCTTGTTTCACGCTGCAGAATATTATATGTTTAGTCGTTGTACGTTTCAACAGCGAACATTTTGTAACTACTTTAGTATGTTGCCATTTTTTGCTAGACAAACAAATGTTGTTCAGCTCGGTTTCGTAATTATTTTGCGCACGGGACTAATTAGTTGAGGAATCTTCGCTACAAACTCATGACTACGAAAAATCAAAAAGGGTTCTAAATTCTGGACTAATTTTCGATACGTCATGTAGGAACGTGGCTGCAGTTCATGTAGTTTGAAGGGGTCTGATCATCGCATCCAGCACTCAGTGTACAACGTCTCGAAGTCAAATTCGTAACAATTGTGGTGAGAAACGAACAAATTAGATAAGTCATCGCCGAGTTATATTTATTCGTACTTGTTATTCGAGAAAAACAATGCTAGAGTCTGTGAGAATCGCGGCTGCAATCTTAATCTATGTCGGCTTACATTTAAGCTAAAACAAAATCAGTACTGCTTCGTATGGCTCAATTACATTTTAGTGTATTGTCGCCTCTCTCCTTCTCTGTTGAGTTCATGTTGCGAGCAATTGTTAGAAGCGAGTAGTGTTAGAGACGCCTCTACTTTATAGAGTTTTGAAAATGTTTTAGACACAAGGTGCTGTATGCTACAAGAAGACGCTGGCTGGCTTTTGAAAATGTACAATTAATCCTAAGATCTGAATAAATCAATCTATGCGCGGTGTTGCTTTACACATACACAAACAAATGGAGGAAGCTGTGTCTAGAAAAAATGGTCAGCATCAATTTCCACGCACTATGCAACAGGAAACTGATCCGAGAGAATCGATTGCCTTTAGAAATACGGTGAGTTTTTGCATTTTTTTTGTTGCATCATTAGTTGCGTTCTTGCACATCTCATCCGGGAGGTTAGCATCAGTCCTCTCGTAGGGTCGATGATGAAGACCTGTCAAATGATAAATGTGCTGAAATATATATTTTATTGTGCCTCAGTTCATATTAACTTTGTTTGGAAATTCACGACGACATTCTCAAACTGAGTCCTCCGAGTTTCAACAAAATCAACTTTTGGAGAAAGTTGCATTGAAACTTTCTCCGTATCGGCCGTAATCATTGTAGTACGTGCTACATAATATTTTGCATAATATTCCATTGATTTCATTCCACTCCACACGAAGCGGACATCGGTTGAATTTTTCAAGTTTCGCAACGAAATGCAAGTTGGAGATTACTAACATCCCGCATGTATGCAGATAACAAATTATTATGCGTTGTCAAACTCAAATTAATCCGGGCGGTTTAGATGTTTTCCCACAAAGCTGATGAGCCTCTTCATCCTTGGAGGCTTAGCTGAAGGGAGCGAGACGCTGTAATCCCATCCATTGATATAGAAATAATGTCAAAATCTCTCACAATCCATTTCCAGTGGATATTATGCTCTTTGTCATAAACAATATCATGGCTACTAGTGTTCTCAATTTGTGCCCTCTCTTGAGAAAACTCATGTAGCTCCAACTATGCAAATGTTTACAAAACCACGGTTACTTCGCCAAGTATGTGTTGCATTGTTATGTACTCAATATGCTCTACAGCGACATTAGTGAGCATCACATTGTACATAAATAATTTGTAACAATGTACTACAAACAAGAACAATAATAATTATTTAGTAGACGCCACACAGAGTTACAGCGGAATCACAAAGAAAGCTACCGCAAGTCGTTAATGAACTGTTGTACTAGGTTTGTTGTGAATACTACAAACTTTATTGAAGGGAACATAGTTTTGTTAAGGTCTTGATGTTAATTTTTCGTTTATGTGTCAACAAGGTTTGTTTTAAAGTCATGCTTTGCATAATATCTGTACCATACACTGATAGTTTTACCCATTTTTACAGTTTTTATAAGAAGGCTCTATCATCATAATTACGTTAAACTAGTCGCAGAGATTCTGTATCTAAAAGTACACATGTTCAACAAGGAATGTGACAACAGTACAATCACACACTGCACACACATAGAGAGGAGAGATTACAACAAAGACATTTCTCAGTAGTTAAGTATACAATTGACAGTCTGTACGTGACCAAAAAACGGAGAAAGAGAGCGGAAGCAGAGAATGAGACACAGAGCATAAAGGTACTTGGTGTGTGGAAGAAGAATCCTCTAAGATTTTGCTAAGATGATCCATCTGTATATTATTTAATCTCTTCAAACTTGATCATTTTTTTCTGCGATAGTTTGTGTTTTACAGTTCTTTATTTTTTTTGCAAGGGCTCAGACATCTCAGCAAAACCCATGAGATTGTATTTCTTTTAAATGTGATGTACTACGACACAAGAGGATCGTACAAATCAGACTGGGGTGATGCTCACACAGAGAACAATTGCACAGAAAAAGTTTTTTTCTTTAATGGGGGTGTTTTTTTCAACAGGGAATATTTTTTATAGAACAATTAATAACGATTACGACAAACTTTTCTAAAAAATGTCTGTGTAACTGACTTTTCTCTGAGAGTAAATTGTAAATTGTAATTTTTTCTGCAAGCATTTTCTCATCTCACTGCTCTACAGAGTAAGTATGTACCCTTTTGCACGCAATTGTGCTCTTCCTTAACATGTACCCTAATTCCTACACAATACGTATGTGCCTAATTAATTTTTTTCTGTATTATGATTATAGTTTATATTGTTACGTAACTGCTCGAAAACTGTCTCACAAATAGTGTAGTAGTTTTTGTATAAGCATGTTTTTTGTATCCCTGTAAGCGAGGACTGTAATAACAATGACGTACAAATGACGAACATAAAGTGTGTATATTTTTTGTTTGCTTGATTTAGATAGGTTGTCACAACGGTGAATTGCATTCAGGAACACTGTTTTTGTTGCCACTTCGGTCGAGTTTTTTAATACTGATACACACAGGTAGACATAGTTGATGCTTACGAAAATAAGTAAGGTGACTCTAACAATTTGACGTTGTCATCATCATGTAGTAGTGTCGATGCTGTACAGCCTAAGCTCGATAGAGAGCTACATAATATCATGTCATAGTAGTAGTTGTAAGTAATATAGTAGATAACAAGTTGTTGATAAAGTTCTGTGTTTCGGTTTTTCTTTTCTTCGCCAAATTCAAGCAGACTTGATAACTTGACTAGCTAATCATGTCTCGATTTTTACACACTCGGTTTATGTATATATAATAGTAACTCGCGTTGTGGATTGCTGATTTGCACAAAATGTAGTAAAAACGAAACATGTTGAGTACAAGAGCTGTAATTTTCTTTGGGGAAAGGGTATGAAAGGGTTCAGTTTCAGGGACAAGTCTTATGGAGTACGTGTTCGTATTTTTTTTTTTGGTTTTGTTTTCTGTACTTTTGTCTTAAGAGGTACCTAACTCTGAATAGGAAGAGTGAGAGGGTTGTACTGGAATGCAGGTATGATGATGGGCTGTGCCTCTCTTCCCTGGTAACTTTGTCTACATGATGTCATTTGAGGAGGATCACAACATCGCTTGCAAGTTGCTTACATTAAAGAACAGTTGACATTGAGGATTGTACACCAATAAATACAGGTAATACACTCACAGTTTACAACACGCATCACGACAAGTTTCGAGGGGGGCGTTACAAGGACGAGTCTTATTGGTGGTGGTAGGGAAGAAAAATGCGTACAATTTCACGAGGACTGCATGCACAAAGCAAAAGATTACGTTAGATTACTGGTGAAAGCGGGTTTATATATATATATATATTTTCTTTGTGATTTGTCATCGTCATGTGCGTGAGTGACTAACAGGTAGTTGTCTAAGATGCTCAACAAGTTTATGCCGTAAATTGTCTCCTACCATTTTCCCTACCTTCGTTGTATACTTCCACAATTTTTTGTGTACTCAATTAATGTAATTTCCAAAGACGTTGTCGCGGTGTCAGGCCTCAAATCTTGGCTGATCGCCTAGGACATCAGTGCATGAGAAGAACATGATGATGAGAGTTTGATGCGGGAGGACGAGATTGGGATGATCCGCTTTTACCTTACCCGACCCTGGGAGCAGTGTAATGTGGTTATGATCAACTGAACAAACGGCTAGTTTGCGAAATGACGGCCCAGGTCGACGAGAAAAAGCTGTAATGAAATACAACACTATGAACAGATATCGATGGAGTTGGAAAACCGGCGAAATATATATTATACAGAAAATATCATGTAAACATACTAATGTCAAGCTGAGTACAAACAATAATATCTAGTTCACTATCCCACGACGCAATATACAAATAAATGGTCCTCTTAAAATCAACCTACAAAACCTCATGGGAAATTGTTACGTAAACTGTACAAAGTTTTTTTGTTCCATTCTGCAAAACGCGACAGATTGGTAATTCCGATAGAAAATGTCGAATTACATCCTGTAAATCTAGCTGCGCATATACGAGTTACAACTACAGTGTCAATACGTTCTAGTCTTGCGTTCAAATTAGTGTTTTTTTTTCCTGCACAGAATTGTTGACATCGTTTCACCGTCTTCATACTTCTTCAGAGACAAATTTGCGGAGGCAGTATGCAAAGTTACCGGAAGTGGGCACAACCCGAACACACCTGAAGACCGGAGACACTCCTCTGCACTCGCGTAGTAGTAGTCGGTAGCTAATCATTATCTTAATGTCGATGTATTGGAAGCCATGAACAAATGAATGACCTTGGTTTCACTTGACCCCTTGACCTGAAGGGGACGAGACGTCATCAAAATTAACAAGGTGAGTCCTACCTGATCACTGAGAAGACAGCGTAACAATACGCGAGCTAATGGAGAAAGGGAAGGGGCAGTAGTTGGCCTGAAAGAGCCATGGAAAACAACCTGTCACTGAGACGACCTCCCAAAAATCTGTAGACGTGGTGAGCAAACACATTGTGTCTCTGCTTTCGCCTGACGACTACGTGTTCACATTCCAACAATCTGTATATTTTGCGGTTAAAAAAACCCAGGCGTGTGTGTTTGTGTACTCAACCTGTGTAGCAACAATACTAGAAGAGTGTGGGGCAACGTCAAAATCTACTGTTTTTTTGCTTCTGTCATAATGTAACCATAATTAATTCTTCCAAATTAATCCTGCTACCGGACTCGTGTGGCCCGTGACTAACAACGTCATCATCACACCGTCCCTCTCGTCGTGACTGACACATTAGTAGTATACTCGAGAAAGCATATACACTCTTGATAAAATTGCAGTCGTAAAGACTGGAAAGTCATGACCAACTGTTTTCGTGCGTCATGCACGAAAAAAAACTTATCAATAATACATATCATCATGTTCGTAAAATGTGTCATATCATATTCTGTTTTTGTACCTTGGTACTGTCAATCCTGTGAGATTTTTTTTGTATTGTAACAATTGAAAGTAGTAGCAGGCCAAGGGAAGAAGGACAATTGAGATAAGTTATGTTTTTTTGGAAAGAGGTCTCTGACATCACAACAAATCATCATCATCATCATCATATTTTTTGAACACTCTCCACAGTTTTTCTTCAATAATTCATAGATTTTTGTGTGTAACTCAAGGAGACTCAAGTTTACAACATGCAATCACTAGTGAAGACGTGTGGAATTGTCCAAAACGTTACACACGCTAATTAACTCTTCATGCAACTTTTTGTAGAAACTATAAAATGCGTCTAATTGGAATCTCGTGAATCTCTACTAAGTACAACGAATATGACGTATCCTCCTACAAAAGAATATGTGAGTCTCAAGGGGAACATGGAATGGCACAAAACCTCGTGTCATTTCATCACTGCTTACGATATATCAAAAACCACTACGCTCTACACTAATTAACAACTGATGATGACTCAACAACATTGTCGTATAGAGTTGATGAAACCTTTCAGTTCCGAATCTCATTAATTAACGTGCTAACACCTGTATATTACTATACATGTCTGCTAAAGTGTTGTACATGCAACAGTGCACCTCTTTTCTATTCAGAGAGAGTGTGTGTGTGTGTGAGGCAGACTAGTTTTGTATAATAATGCTTGTTGTAAGTAGGATTCATTGGTTGTATTTTTTTTCTCCTTTGTTGGAAGCTACGGAGAGGCGGTGACGTCACAGGGAGCGCGGTTTAGTCCCGAACAAATACAAACTCGTTGTAATGATTCCAACGAGATTCCTCAGGGTCCATCCCTGGTTTCAATTCAGCAGAGCCCCCAGCCGTGCCAGAGCCACATGACGCTACACACCTGGAAACAAATCAGAGGGAACATGAATCCAGGAAAAAGTGTCGCAAGAAATCATACCGTCCCTTTACGGCCACTCGTGTGTCGTTCTCTCAATTTATACTTTTAATTACTTCTTCTTTCTTCAACACAAAAAAAAAAATTCGCACCACTCTTACACAGCAAGAAAAGGAAGTGACTTACTTGAAACCAGCCTCCTGCAAATTATCAAAGGCCTGCTCAAGAAACAAGTGCTTCAGAAAAAATCTGCCAGTATATCGGTCCATTGGGCCACGGTCTGGATCACGACTCTCATTGAGGTGCTCACCAAACACCTACAGCAGCAAAAAAACACAGAATAAGGACACAAAAGTAGAGAGACACCACTTGCCACAACTTGCTCCAAGGAAAACACATGGAGAGAAAGTTAATCATCAAAGTTCAGCCCCAATTCCCCTCAGCATTTCGAAGAGGACATGAGTCGAGTGCTCAGGTATTCTAGAGAGGACAGGAGAGAAAGTCTGAGAGAAAAGGGAAAATTAGCATCCTTGAAAGCCAACGGCAACTTACCTCACGACAGAGTGCCACTCGACCGCACACAATGATCCTTGCTAGTTTCCTAAACTTGACGTCTGACATTCCATCCCTGCCGAATGCAAATGTGCCCCGGTAGCCAACTGTGATGTAGCCAGATGGTCGGCTATCATCTGAAAGACAGAGGTGGGAGACAACTAGAGAATGAGGCGCAAGAGGGGATCCTTTATTGCTACGTCGACACGCAATGGAAGTTACGAGGAAAGACAAGCGAAATGCATCTACTTGAATTTCCTTAACAGCTTTTTTTCTAAATGGGACAGAGAAAGTCTCTTCCATCTTTATGGCGTCACGTTACAAAAACTAGAGCCCCTTTCTTTTTGCACCCCCAACATTTTGCTGCACCATATTTTACCGTGACGAAATGGACTCAAAAGAGAGCTCTCTCACATGCAAACTTTCCGATAAAAAATGCCGTCAGGTAAGGAGGGCTATCTGATCGTCTTGTGTGAAACATAAAACCACCACCCTCTGCCGATATCGCTTTCACCGGGGGACTTGAATTTATTGTTTATTCAAAAGTTGAACACGTACAGATAGTAACATGGTATCGTGTGTCTTACTCGCAGCTGTTTTTAAACAAAGCACGCATTTTCACAGAAGTGATGACTCACTCTATGCAAAAAAGTTGGAGAGGAGACAAAGTAGCCCAGTGAAAAAAAGTTACCCCCTAGTCGTTCTAGAGAGGGTGGCAGGGATTGGATTCCTTCGCAGAAAGGAATACATTACGCAAGTTGTCGTAACCTCTCTATTATCAATACAGTGAAGCTTTGCTTGCGCCACTTGTTGTAATTCGAGCTTTCTAGAGACTTTGTTTCGTAATCATCCTTTTATGACTTGCTGCATAAATTCATCGTAATTCTAAACGGTCATCGCTGTGCACATCTGGCGTCGTTCGTGTCGTTTATCATTCCGTTTCGTGCGAAGAGCACACAAACAGTGCCTGGAACATTATTAGCGTCATTTTTCATCGCGTATTAGAGCTCTACCGCAATGTAATGAGAGTAAATGACAAAAGAGTAATCAAACAGGGGACACAATGTGTGATGATATAGCAGTCTACTTTCGCCGGTTCGCGGAGAAAGCAAAATCCTCACGGTGAATATACACAGAGACAGTTGAGTGTGTAGGTGTAGGTATACATTATCTCTGAAAGGAAAGCTCCTGTGATGCGATTTGTTTACAAACTAATTGTAAGTAAACAATTTTGGGCACAAAGCAATGCTTTTTATTGCTTTCTCCTCGAGCCGGAGGCAAACAAACTGAGATCGCCGCATCATTGATCATAGTAATGTGAGCTGCTACTGTGCACACTCGATCTCTTGTGTAGTCTCATTCATTAAACAACACACCACCACTTTGACACAGACGAGAGCATAATGCACACACACACACCACCACCAGTTGTGGCTCACAATCGGCGTTTCTCTCTCCAGTGAAAGCAATTTGCGTTCTCATGTACACAACGGGCTAGTCGTTTCCTCTCAGATTGCCCCACAACTTGATTTAAGGCTTTGTGAGACGACTACGGAGATTTGTTTGGATTTTCAGGTTGAAAATGGGTGCTGTTTCCTCCGCGTATATTTATAGATATTATGTGTATACCTGGGCTCTTTGCCAAGTTGTCAATTACAATTTTCGTAGGACAACCTTTCGGACTCAATTACACGGAAAATGCAAACTTGGAGCCGCAGAAGAGAGGTGTCTCAAGTGCGAGAAGCTTTCTTTTCTTTCTCGCCAAGAGCTAACGTAAAGCGCACGTAAATCCATGTCGAGAGTAGAGCTATCGAATCGGAGCACTAATAACTATAAATTGCCACTGAAGGATTTGGTAGAGCTTTCCTTAGCGAGAGCGAAAAAAAGAGCGAAGAAGGATAAAAAGAGAGCAAAACGATCAATAATTGAAGTGGTCTTACTGTCCAGGAATTTTAGCAGCCCTTCAAGTTGAAAGTACTCAGCCTCCGCTCGGAGTCTAGCCTTCTCATGAAAGTTATCCGGTAGAATAACAGTTTGATTTCGGAGATAGTCCAAAATGTAACGAAAAAGAATCCCATCCCTGTCGATAAAAATCTTGCCTTTTGCGTCCCGGTGAACTGCATCCGCACCTGAGAGAAAGCCCGCACGAAATCAATAAATTGAGCATGATCATATATATAATGACTTGACAACATGTCAATCACAATCTATTCTCAAAGCAGTCATCTACTCCACATCCACAAGTGTATCAACCGGAAAAAATCCTGTGAGCCTTCTCACTCTACTTTTCTTCCGAATCTATTGCGAGTCGAGAATTCGAGAGCAAATCGAAAAAGAAAAATGAAATTCGCACAAAAAAGGTCATCATTTGTTAGCAATTCCCTACTGACTTTCAACTTTCCTCCCTGCTTCTTCCCATCAAATTCAGCTGGAACGCTGCTGGAGCGTCGAAAAATATAATTGAATTTCCGCTCAACTTCAACAATAGTAATACATTTGGAGGAGGAGCAACATTTCAGAGAATCCAACCCCAAAGCACATCTCCACATTTCTCCTTGAAAATTGCATTATTTTTTTAAAAGTAGTAATAATACAAGCGTCTCCGTCATTTAAGTTTCTTTCAAGTGTCATCTCTATTAGAGGGGAGCCTTTCGACTGGCTTTTCAAAGAACACGGATCACCCAGTGGGAAAAAGCTTGTTTCTCAAATTGGATACAGATCCATATTACAAAGGGGCACTGAACACAGATGTTCAGCACGCTCAAACCGAAGGAAGAGTAGTGAAGAGCTGCTCTCACTCTTAAAAATAGAGAGTCGCTACAAGTTATCGGGGAGTTCGGCGGATGATGATGATGACGTGTGGTTGTCTCTCCCATATCGTGCACCGATGAAGAGATGACCATGCATTCGTCGTGGTTGTAGCGGAGCTGTTGCGAGTCGAGTCAATATTGATGAATGGGTTGTGGAGAGAAATGACACCATGCTCTACGGCAATGTCATCCATCCCGAATGCAATAACTGTGCTATAAAGAATGGATTAGACAGGACTTACCACGTGCAAACATGTCCGCGAGACGGCCTGGCTCGCGTTTCACGGTGCCCAAGGTGGTCGCGTAAAACACTCCTCCGACATTGAATTCAATGACTTGATCCTCCATCTTGTCCCCGCATTTACTGACACTGTCTGCCTCAGCTACAGAAGTCTGTCAAGTGTCCCTTTTCGTCTGAGTGATGATTCGTGGGGGAAAATTACGTTGCTGTGGAAACGTACAACATCATTAGACAACAATTTTTGAAGCAACCTGCTTCCAGCTCTGACACAAACTTTGGACGGAATCAAGCCTTGTAATCATTTATGACGCTGATTATTCATCATGCGGATGGTGAGTGATTGTGGAGTCTATTATGTGGGAGGAAAGCCTCTTTATCATTGGAGCACAACGTTTGAAGTGTCTCAGCCTTTGAAAACATATTTGCAACCTTTTTTCTTCTCCCGTAAATGAGCGGTAATTTATCAGGAATGAGAGAGGCGGAAAGAACGATGATGAAGACAGGATTCACAAAAAGGATGAAGAATAAGACGGTCGTGTAAGAAAACATAATATCATCGCGAACAGTTCGAGTTGTATTGTGCATCATATTCTTTTTGTACTCAATTCGCTATGAAATAGCGTGCATAATTAAGGGACGTCCATCAAATCTGTTGAGCCCATTGAAAGCGACGACTCTCTTTCTCTCCCTCCGATTTTACTGGTAAATGAGGGCGGACTTATGGTTCTCGACTTTGAGCTCGAGGAGCTCTCGTCGACGTGACGTGAAATGTGCTTATTTCGCAAAAAGTGTAATTTATCATTGATATAATCATATGGTGTGGAGACTCGGGATTCCCTCCATTATTGATTTGTTTAATTAAAATTTTAAAAAGCTCTGACCCATCCTCGTCGATGAGTGAGGGCGGACAGGAAAGGGAGAGGTATATATAAGAATACGGCTAATGACCGCTTTTGACTCTCACCACACAAAAGACTCGCATTGTATCCCTGTCAAAATGCATAGACAGGGGAAACAACTCTTACGAATTGTGTATGCATAGCACGGAATAAGATTGATTTTTTTAAAGATGGTAATATATTTATCCTAAAATGATGCACGTTTACTTAGGCAAATCATGACATGTACTACGACAGAGTAATCAGGCCAAAGCATGTTCATTCGCAAAAAGAAGCCACTGTACATTGAGGCATTAGCTACAGAGTTACGTGCGAGTCGAGATTGGTAGAAGGAGTACGTACTGGGTTTTTTCTCGGCTTCCACTTCGTCTCTGTCAAAGGATGAGCTCGTCTTCTTATTGATTACAACTCATTTCTTGAACACACGCACTCTCTTCTCACTTTCTCCTCTGTACTTTCTCCAAAAAATCTCTACGAGCGGAGTCCACTCAGTCACAAAACTAAATTGAACAATGGCTTTCACCAACCACCGCACAACAACATTATGCTACACGTCCTCGTGCACAGCAACAATTAGCGGTGTGAATGCAATGACGGCGTGAGAAAAGCTATGAAATGTTCGGCGTGATTCGTGTAAGCTGGAGTGAGTCTCTAAATAGTGTTTCAAGTAATGTCTGATTCGTCAGGGAAAGCTTTTCTTTCTGTTTTTTTTAGTATGCTGCAAATTTTTATAACTGTTTCTTTTACAGATGAAAGTCTTTTCTCAAGCCGTTTGGTAGGAAAACGTTGTTGTTTTTTTGCACTTCGGAAAGTTGCTCGATTGTCTCCTAAAATATGGTCAGTTTGGTTATGAGAATTTTGCGACTTGTTCTCTGTCTGTTTTTTTTTTGTAAATTGTCAGTCACCAACTAAACCGGGATTTCCTTGTCATTTTTGTGAGCAGGTTATAGATTTGTAGCTGTCTTGGTTTTTTTGCTCCTCTAAATTTGCAGACGGTTTGAAAGACTTGAAACTTTTATAAGAATCGTACACAGGCTCAAGACAAACAAAAAAAGAGCAAGAGCTTTGTTTCTCTCGTTTCTTTTATTTGGTCTGAACCAAAATGCGGCGAAGAATTGCGTGACTGATTGACTTTTATAAATCCTCCTCTCTCATCATCATCATCACGAGGAAATAGTTCCGCTGGTGGAAGTCAATCCAGTATACGTATACCTTGGAACATGGATGTACTCTTATTAGACTATTTTTGAAACAACAATTCCCTTCAACTTTCTCCTACGCTAAATCCTTACCATTTAGTAGTTCACTCACAAGTTTCTCTAACACCTCAAGTTCAATGCCTTTCCTCCTTTGTTTCTCTCACTTTACCCTTGTTTTCATTTCTTTACGTATGCCAAACTTTTTTCTCTCTGAATCGAGAAAAGTGTATGTGTGAGTTTGTGTGCAAAGAAAACTTTTGGCATTACCAATCCATCCAAAGAGAGAAAGGAGTAAAGCAACTCGGAGACTCGACGCATCAATTCATGAACGACTGAGCTTGTGGGAAAGAGCAGATTCACAGGAGTGAAATCCTGTCATCAGTTTGCAGCGGAAGACGAGAAACTTCCGCCTCGTGCAAAGAGACACCAATCTGTTCTTTAAACAGTGAAATCCGCGAAGGAAATAGAGTTAAAGTCAAACTCTCCTTTACACAAACTGACGACTACTGACCTACACAGCTGGGAAAGACGTTGAGGGGAGAGAAATTTCTCCTGTTTTCTCTGAAGATCCCATATGTCGTCTCCTGTTGGGAAGTGACGGTGATTACATAACGACAACAACGATGACGATGATGAGTATTAACAGGACACACAGCCTCTCTGTCTACACGCTACAACTCCACACATGAAATCTCGGATTTCTCTCTCTCTCTCTCTTTCTCCGTTTTTTCCCTGTTCTCCTCAGCAACACCACCACCACCACGATGCAAACCGAGAATGAGAGTAACTTGTAAAGTGATACGGGGAAAGGAGATATATAAGTTCACACACACGTTGATAGAGAGAGATATTATGTATACCTATAGGAGTCGTGAGTGTGTGGAGAGAGTGAGTGGAGAAAGGTGGTGTTTTGAAGTTGAAGGTGTTTGCCTTGTCCTCAGAGTACTGTCACTACAACTCACACACCAGAATTCCAGGACGGGCAGACTACGGACTCGAGGAAAAAGTGGAAGTAGTTGTTCGTCGATGTTCTGCTCGTTCTGTTGGCGATGGTAGTGGTCCTAGCCGTCGTGGTAGTACCCCTATTAAAATCAATGAAAGAGGCATCGGTGCAACGATGAGAATGGTGGTGGGGAACCATCATCATGATGATGGAAGTCGTTCTATTTTTTTTTTCTCCAGAAGTGGTGTTGATGATGAGAGCAAACGATAAAAGAGAAATAAAAAGCAAGTCAATGCTGTTATTTCTCGCTTCCTTTAAGTAGCGATGATTGGTTGGTGTTTATTGGAGCACAGCAAGTTTCCTCTCTCCCTTTCCTCCCTTCTTTCCCTTTGATCTTCGTTGCAGAAAGCGCGCACACACACACCAACCAAAATGCGCTGGACTGGAGCTTTTTTCCACTTTCTCTCTCTCTCTCTCACTTTCTTTCCACTTCGTTTGTCTATGCTGTTGTATGGATATTAGTTTGAGTAATAAATACTTGAACACACACTCCTTTCCCTCTCTCCTTTCTTCCTATACTTTTTAATTGTCAGGAGTAAACTAGGAGGAAAGAGAACGCATGTGTGAAGTGGAGTGACAATTATGATATGTTGTGCTCTATTGTGTTTTTTCTCCCTCTCTCTCTCTCTGTCCGTTAATGACTTACAACTTTCTCTCGTCCCTGTAATTTCCTTGCCTTTTCTTATGCTTTTCCTTTGTGACACTCGACGCTGCAGAGGAGTCGTGTTCCCTTTGGAATTTCTTAATGTTGTTGCGTTTCCTTCTCGAGTTGGTCTTCCGTTCAAATGGGGGAAATCATGGGCCACAAGAAAATGACAAGTTTCTTTTTTCCTCTATTATGCGTGTGTGTGAGGAACACTGGGTTGTGTGTGCATGTGTGTTCGTTTCTGTGTTAATCCTAATTTAAATGTTATGTCTCTGCACTTTCACTGCTGGTGGCCGTTCCTCACGCTAGCGAGGGAAACAATGTGCATTCCCATCATGCCCGCTGATCTGCTGACGACGACAACGACAACGACGATGACTTGCTTTCATTAAGCGAAAGTCACGTAGCCAGCAGAGGGGAGCGCGGCGGTGGAGTGCGGAGTGAAAGCGGAGAAATACAAACACATTGAGAAACAAGTGCTGTTGATTATTGTTTTGTTGAATGCTTCCAATGAGATATGTCTGTATACATGGGTGGTGTGGTAAAGATGATGATGGGGAACGAGAAAAAGCCAGGGAAACTGTGACAAATCACGAACAACAGTTTTCCTCTCTCTCTCTTTCCCTTTCTCTGCTTCTGGTCTCGCTCGCTCGTGTTCTATCCAAGAACGGAAGAAAAAATGCTGCTGTTTTTGTGTTGGTGTGTGGCAGTTGTTGCAGTCTTGATCTTGGGAGCAGAGTCGTCGTAGTCAATGCAGTTCCATATTCCACCACAATTTCCACATGCACACTGGTAGCTCCTGCTCTCTGCTTCCTTCGTCCCTATCCACTTTCTCTCGTCTTCCGAGGTCTTCATGTAATGAGATTCTCCAAGGGAGTGGGAGAAGAGGTATAGGACGACGCGGTTTCTCTCTGTGTGTGCGAGAGTGTGTGTGCTTTCTCCCTATTTCTTTTTCGGAGTCGCACTTCCCTTCCAATACACATAGTACATGCATGTACGCGCATCCAATACATGTGCGGACAGAAGCTCACTTCTCTCTCTCTCTCACTCTCTCTCGCACTCCCTGCTCCAGCATTTGGAGTTGCGTTGCGTCGTGTGAGTATTGCACAAGTCAGCTTCTGGAGACATTTATGCATACCGTATATCTTGGAAAGGGGTTCCCAGCGAAGAAACACCACGGTCGTACACACAACATTCCGGAAGTCTCAGTTTCGGAGCCTATACACGAATGTGAAGAGAAGTGGGAATGAGCGAAATGAGGAAGCAAATTAATTAGGAATATGTCAACTTCACACGAATGAATTAAATTGAGCTCTTTCTCACTGTGTGTCTCGTGTCCCACACGATCTGACGAATGGGTCAGCTTAGCCCGACAATGGCTACAACTATTACGCTATTATAATAATACTTTGGTGTTTTTCCACTGCTCCTTTGTGCTCGCGTCGTGGGGAGATTGGTGTGCATACTATAAAAAATTGATTTTGCCTGGGACGAAACCCCTGCTGGTCTCATCCCATCAAAAGTGTGGTAAAAACTCATTACAGCCTTCGCTCTGTCAGAGGAGGAGCACGCAACGTGAGATCAGGACTCAGAAAGAGAGAGAAGAGCCTCGGCGACATTTTGAGGATTTACCTTATACATGTTTGGGTCTACCATGACTCGTTCGAGGCAGGACTTCTCGCATACTCTTGTGCTCGGCTGATAGTCAAAAGGATGACGACGACGACGACGTTGATGATGCCATTTAAACGATCGAAGTTGAACTTGGACAACCAACTCTTGTTTAGTATTTCCATGCACAGAGAGAGAGAGGGAGAGAGAAAGCGAGAGAAAAGAGGAGGTATTTATACATCGAGGGTAGATACTTACATACATATACATATTATATACATACACATGTACACTGAAAGTTGGTACTCAGCCTTGGCAAGTACTTTTAGCCCCTTTTCGTAAGCCTTAGAATAATGGTAACAATGACGGTGATGGTCTGGAGAGTCCAATTTCAATGGAAATAATGCATGATAGTGCGCTATATTTGTCTTAATGCACAAGCTCCTTCCTTCTCTTTGCACTTGGATGCCGAGCTCATGCTGATAGTGTGTGTGTATGTGTGTGCTTCTCTGTTGCTTCGTCTCTCGTACCACTTGTCTCAAGACTTTGGACACTCCTTGTACACTTTCTCTCAAGACGGAGGCTTCTCTTTTTTCTCCCTTTGGCTCTCTCTCTCTCTCTCTCTCTCTCGCTCTTCCTCTCCTTTTACCTTTTAGTACGCTTCACTTTCTCCAGTTCCCCCCTCCGTACAGACACACACTTTGCCATGCATGAAGAAAACGTAAAAAACGAGATTTACACAGTAGGGCCAGACCAATCAATCCAATTAAGTGCCCTGCTTTCAGCATGTTCATTTTGGCGTGTGTCTGTTATTCAGAGACCTCTCAATCAGCAAGGTAAACTGGCTCGTCTAAATTGGGCCTATTAGTCGTGTCCAGAAAGGAATGGAGAGGATTTTTCCCCGGTGTCCGATTTCACTCGACCAAACAATTGTACTTTTCTGCGCATTGTTAAGACAACCATGACTCCGTTAAATTTTTCCACAAAACGCTCCATCTCTCTTTCTTCCATTCATTTCAAATCATTTTCTTGCAAATCCACCGTTATGAAATGGCAGTCGCTCTTTTTCCCTCTACAAAAACGCAACTACCCATTGGAGCGAATAAAGTGAAGGAGAAAGAAGAAGAGAAAAAAATCAATTTCAATTTTATTCAATTGCCCTTTTTTGAACACTCTCCCACGTTCCTCTCCAATCCAACACCCTTTAATAACTTACACAGAGCATGTCATAATCTTTATCTAGAAAAAGGAAAGTTGCTCAAAGAACTGGTGTTCTGGTCGTGATCGCTACTCACTCACTCAGTCGCTGTGCTCTGCCGTCGTCGTTGTGTATACCGTTAGCTTGAGAAAATTTTCATGAAATTCGCCATTCCAAGACAGCTTCCGCTAAAGAGAGTGAGTGTTTGAGAGAGAGAGAGATTACTGAAATAGACACATCTCTCTCTCTCTCTCTCTCTATCCGAAGTGACTGACGGTGAAAGCGAGTTCATACAAAAAGTTTTTGCTAGTTTGACGCAAGACTAAGACGCAACGAGCCAATACTTGAGGAATACATAAAAAACTTCTTCCTCAGCCTCGCTCCCACTACCACAATGACCTTTCGTATATAAACAAGAACAAATCTACCTTGCAGAAAAAAGTTTCACTTTTTTATGAACGACTTTGCAAAATTGGATGCAATTAGAGAAAGAAAAAAAAAGAAAGAAAGCGTCGTGCACAGCAAATGTGGTGTTCCCTTGAGGCGCAATTATGGAATTTTGCTTTCTCCTCGTTGCTCTTCCCATTCTGACTCTCTGGAAAGAAAAAATTTGCTCAATCTTCTCAGTAAACGATGAATGATATTTAATTAGCGTTTCAAAAGGGACTCTTTCTCCTGCACCGCTTCATCTCCGCGATTTTCACAAAGGGACTCCGTTATGAATGAATAGTGGCTGCCATCCGTTTATACTTTCTTTGTCCAGTTTAAAAGGAGCCTCGATCTCTGACTGGAGAACATTGATTCTCACCGCAAAAATGGGCTCACATGTTTTCCTTCCACAAAACCAACCAACCAACATCAACGGGATGTACACACAAAGAGAAAGAGAGGAGAGAGAAAGAAAGCGTGCGTTTCAATCACAGAGAGAAAGGCATGAACACTTTCTCTTCTGATGATATCCTTCATTTCACCGTGAATTACTTCTATAGGACACATGATTGTTGTAGTTACGTTGCGGAAACCAGTTGGGCCGTAACAGTGTCTAATGGTGGCTATTTTCTCTGCAGTAAAAAAACCTCGTAGTGACTTGCCATTTGTAACATTTGTTTGCAAAGGAGATGATCCATCCATCTTATGGAACGCGGCGTTTGCATGGTGTGGGATGGATGTGTGATGTTGCTCGTTCCTCTCACAATATGCCCAGTGTCTCACTTGAAGTATTTTGTGCACATTCAATTATCGATCATCCTTCCTCAGCTTCTCTTCCCAGCTTTCTCTCCAGCTTTCTCACTCACATAGTCTGAGATGCAGCTTCTCTTTTTACTTCCTTCTTGTTAGATCTTTCCCCTCTTTTCTCTCCCACATTCCCGTCTCTTATTTGACCGTATTCCTGCTTGTGCTTTCACTACCTTTTTATCTTCTCCTCTGTAGTTTCTTTGACTTCGACACGATCCAATAATACTACACAAGCTCCGCGAGAGTTCCGACCTGAAAACATACACAAACCGTCTGAAAATACGCTGTGTAAGTGAGCACCTCGAGAGTCCTATGAAATGCATCACACTGTTCCCTCAGATCCCAATGTAGTTGCATCCACTTTTTTATATCCTCACATTGAAAGAGGGTGAGGTTTTAAACTTTATTTCATCAACTAGAACACCACACACTCACACACCACTTTTCAATCGTGAATATGTACCCGGAATTTTTTGTTAGAAAAGAATATGTTCGGAATTACATTGCACACACAGAGTCTCTCTCTCTCTCTCTCTCGGAGAAAGTTGAAGAATTTTTTACAAGGGTGTATCGAGTATCTCCTTCAACTGCATTTTCTTCGTGGAACTTAGCACTCCACTAGGCAAACAACATAAAGTTCATAAAGCGAAATTAACATGTAGCTACGACACGTAAATAGTAATGCTCCTCAGCAACATACGGACGGTACATAAACATTTCAGGTTGAATGCTACAAAGTTGAGATTTGTTAGAGAGAGAGAGAGAAAGAGGAGCAGGAGAGCGAGAGCCCTTTCACTTCATACATAAGCCAAGGAGGATCTAACTAATGAAGTCTACCTACAACACGTCGGATAACCGATTTTTTTCCGCTTCCTTCACTCCGTGTAGTATTTTAGTTGGTCGAGAATCTTTTAGTGGCTACCTTTCATTATTCAGGGAAGTCGCAGTTTTCCAGTTCGCCGCTCCTTACAAAGGGATGCGAGTCGTGGTGACTACATCCATGCTTTCGAGCCCATCTATTATTACTCTGAGCTCTTGGGGAGTGTTCTTGCCATCGTGGGTGTCCGTCGGGGACACCAATTGGAAGACTGTACCGAGCCCCGAAAATAAATAATGGTGTGTGACCAGAGGGTGGATATAACGAGCTCCTTTTATCAAAGAGAGACACCCTGTGCGCATCCATTTTCCCCATTTGTAGTCACGGTAAGTCTGTGTAAACTGTTGAAAATACCGACCTCAAACTCTGTACGTAGGGACATCCTCATGCTCGGTCTACATCTTCAAAACAGGCAAAAGGACTAGTGAAGTATATACTTGTCGGTACTCTGCGAGCCGGCGCTTGCGTCTCCTCTTTATATATTGATAATAAAAGTGTGTCAGAAAAGGAAGTGTGGTGAAACTTGACTGATTCCCTGGCCATGGAAGTGGTGGTGCCTGAGCAACTGGATATTTAATGTCGTGTGTGGCCCCTAGACCACTGGATTTGAGCTTACATCCCAGTTATTATCTCATAAAGTATGCTTGTCAGACCGGTAATCCTTTCTAGGATTTAAAAGGCTTCCCCGTCCAACATTCTCCAATTGGGGACCCATTTTGCCTCGTTTGCAGTTTTTGTTTTCTCTCTCCCTGTCCTTCCTCAAAATGTACGGAGGAACGGACAGGAAGAGAGCAGCAGCGACCTAGTCATGTGGCACTTGTGCTGTTGCGATGTAGATTCCATACAAAAGCCGAGAGGAGAGGCAATGGAGAATTTTTTTTTGGAGACTCGAGTCGAGAAAGACTCACGGACATCAGCTCTATTTGTTTTTCGAGTGCGCTTCGTAAGGAAGAAATGATGGCATGTAAACACATCGTGAGTAATACCCTTATCTCCTCCACCTCACCTGAAATCCTACAGCATACTCAAACAACCTACATAGCTACACACTTGAAGGTCTGGGTGGAAATCAGATAAAATTGATGAGAGAGAAAGAGGGGCGACGGCTCAGGCGGCACTCAAGTGAAAGGGGCAGATTTTTCTCAATTTTTCTTAAACGAACATGTTGGCATCCTCCGAGCCCATGATCATTATCAATATTTATTCTTACAACTAGTCATAATGATGATGTCAAAAGTGGAAGATCGTTAAATAAGATTACAAGATGTGAAGATGCTTGTTTTTTATTTGATTTGATTTTTTAAGAAGGTAAGCTCAAAAGTGTTCGTTTACATAAGGCACACTTTTTAGCACATTTATTTATGTACCAGTTGCATCCTCATCCGTAGCAATTGCTCTGTGTTCACTGACAAGTTGTCTAATACGTACACAGCGTATATATACATATATGTGGTACATTTAGATGGAAGTCACTAAAAGAAAGTCCCACTTGCTGGCTTCTAGGTCTGCAGCAGAGGTTACGGAGAAAGGAAGTGCATGAGTTTTACAGCGCATATACGCAGACTTCCGGTATGTTAAGCCCTGCGGATTCAAAAAAGTCTGGCAGTAGACACCACTTCTGGTACTACCGCAGAGAAAGAAAAAATGATGAAGAATTGTAGAATATTTAGAGTGCGCTTCCGGAAATGCGAAGGAAATGTGTGAACCTCATTTTTATGGCATTGGGATCTCTAAACCACCAAATTGGAGAAGAGCCATACTGCACACTAGGTACTCCAACATAACAACTCAAACAACGATAAAAATCTCATGACTAATACGTTCATGTTCCTTGTACACAAAGCGACTCATCACTCATTCCAGGAAAACTTTCCCAGAATGCAGGCAGACATTGTACAACAGGTAATTGAAATAACATTTCCGTAAAAAAGTCTGGACCAATTCCACTGTATTCTGCTGGTTTTCAAATTACAGGATTGAACAACAAAATCATAACTCAATTTATGTCCTCGTTTTGTGCTGCAAATCTCAAAAGTAATCAACGTCGAAACCATAATTAAAGGGAAGCCTCACTCTGCCTTTTAGTTTTTGGTGAAATAAATGGATGGTCGGAAAACCTGCATGGTTGCCAGCGTTCTAATCCATTTTCATATCATTACACATCTCCGTAAACACATGAAAATCAGGTTATGAATGCGCATTAAATATACATAAAGGACAAAGGATATTATGCAATGCATACTGCTGCTTCGCGAAGTCTTGCCGTGAGCTCCTATTACAAAACCACTTATAACGTTGACCATATACCCGCAACCGTTGGTTCGTGGTTTCGTCGAAGCAATTTATGTTCCTCTCATCCTTCTTGCACAGGACACCATCACAATTTTATACTGTGCACAGGTGGTGATATAGTACCTGTGAAAACGTACGGCGATCGTATGCAGCAAATCCAGTGCATCATCCCATAAAATTCTTCTAACACAGACATAGACAACTTTCTTGTGAACTGGTTAGCACGGCAGGTATATGAGCACTTCCAGTTTCACTGTTGTGTATCCAACATTATCGAAGCCAATGTACTCTTCTGATCCATTCAAGAGTCAACAATGCGTAAAATATGAAGTATGAAGATGCCATCATGACGAGAGAGAACCACAATGGACTCTTGACTCACTCTTATTATTTTCTTGACCTCTGGTCTTGGTTATCAATCTGTGTCCACAAGTCTCAAATTTCGAGTTGATGTTCACATGCATACAATAACTTCAAAGCAATTTTTTACAGCCCGAAGATGCTTTTTTTAGTGAACCCAATGAAACACCCTTTGGGGCAATTGAAAATCACCTGAATTTTCTCTACAAACTCGATTCGATTTCTCTTCACAATTTCTACATGACTGGTGGAATCCTGATTTTTCTCACTCGATGGCTCATCAATTTACTCGGAGAAAAGTTTAGTTAATCTTTTTTTTGAATTCAATTACTTTTTCATTTTCCAACACTCGCCATTAGTTTTGGAGAGCAAGGAAAAAAAAACTCACAAACTTGTTCCATTTTCATGATTTATTTTTCTTTTGCAAACACTCGCAAAAGTATTTTGCAATAAAAGCTTTCACTCCGTACAGTATTATCTAAACGACGGAATTCATCCAATTTTTCCTGCTATACAGATTATAATAACGCTCTTGAGGAGTGTAGAATTGTCGTCAATTGTCGTGCTGTGAAGTGGCGACAAGGGAGAGCACAGGGTGCTTGACGAGCAACTTTTTTCATACCACCACACCTTCCTTCTGTGGTTTATTACGTCCTCAGACCTGGACTGACAAGACAGGCTTGTATTCTTGAATCTTGAGACGATGATAGCGATTTCATGCGTAGGTTACAGGAATCCTCTGAGAAGATCTTTCTGCACCATACTCATCCGTACTTTTGTGGTGCAGAGCACCTGATTATCCCAACAATATCCCGATGGTACACTCCTCCTCCACCACCACCTTCGTGCATGCATCGTTGTTGTCCCATTATTGTAAACACTTGAGAGGTTTATCTTCTTGTGGTGTTTTTTACCTGCGACTGTGCAGTACATACATGATCGATTGATTTCCTGTTTGTAGTCGTAATGGTCAGCCGAGTGATTTATGGTTATTGCATATTACCACCACCGTTATCTATGCAGTAGTAAACTGGCGTTCGTGAGTTAAATTGTTGACAAGTGACGCCACAAGTTTTGAACAACATAAACCCTTCGTATATTACGGAAAGATATAATGTCGGAACCTTGACGACTTATAAATGTCTCCACAAAGACTTGAGAGACTCAATGTAGTCATTTCTCTGCGTTTGTGGGACTCCTTAGCAGTCCTCCATTTCCCCTTTGACAATCATCATGAGCGAGAGACGCGCTCTGCTCGACCCTGACATGTACAAGATATCAGAGGAAGACTCTCAAGACGAGGAGGTCCTTTCGGCTGGAAGCCCACTTCCAATTACGCCAGAGGACGTGATCAAATTGGGCAATGACAAGTATCGTACCTCCACTGGCGGCTATGCACCTCAAGTGATGATCACTGGCTCCTCGTCCTTATTGCTAGCAACGGGGTTATCATATCATCAACATAAGTCCAAGAATTCCGTGTCGTCAACAATGTTCGAGAGAGGAAGTGGACCGCATGTGCCAAGCAGTTATCATTCGAGGGGTTCTACAAGCAAATCATGTAGGTGTCCTTTGTCTTATAGAGCCACAGAAATATTGTGTTTAGAATGAGTTTGGGCTTCAATAGATACGACAAGTTTAGTTTTTTGAGCTTGTCCCGGTAACGAAAAAAAGTGCAGAGGCACGCGCTACAAGAGAATTCAGCGATGTTCCTCATGAATGCATATCGACTTAACTTCATGTGATCACTGGGGCGACATTGTCACGAGTTTGGTAGACTCTAATGCGCGTCATTTTACTCCTCTTTCAGTGCATTCACAAAGCGACAACTTGTGTTGGCCAGAAGCAGGCACTTCTTCCGACTCGAACACCTCGAGTGACACGGAGCGACCGACAAACGCGAACAAAGCCAGCACAAAACTCGGTATCTCCGGGAGAAGCAGTCTGGACACGAACAGCAACAAAACGGGTGGCAAACAGCAAATCTACTTAATTAGCAGGGACGCTCCTCAGGGAGCCAGCGCTACTGGAAATCGGTACAAGCCAGCCAAGCCGAGAGGAGTCACGTCGTCGGTCTCAGCACAGCATCAGAAGCATCGTCAGCAACATGCCGCCCGTCGGAAATCGCGAAAGTCCAGGACCACTCTAGTCCGGAATAATGAGTCTTCATCAGGCTCCTCATCAGGCTCCGATTGTTCGGAAGAATGTAATAGCCCCTGTGACGCTTGCGGGAATTCAAGGGAGTTTACAAGGGAGCACGGAGACAGCAGCTCGTCCGCTGACCTTCACGACGACGATTCTCATCATCATCGGGAGTCTTCCAATTCGGAGAGCTCATATTACGAGGATGATGTTGTTGATGGGAATGACGCAAGTCCGGATGATGACTACAGCGATGACAACCAAGCGGCGTATGAGGAGATGGTGAAATTTATGTGAGTCCCTTATCACCAAGTTTTGCGAGCCTGACTTGTTTTGTTTTTGCTTCTCGAGTCATTACTATTTATTGTTATTAGCCTCGAGAGAATAAAGATTGAGTTTTTGTTTGTATTTACTACTCTCTCTATTCATTTCCAGAACGGACAAAGAGATACGGTCAAACGTTACCGAGGAAGGGGAGCTATTCCTCCTGGAATACGATGCGGACTCGTCGGAAGGTTGGGAAAGTGATGTGAAGGAGCAGGACGGTGATCAACGACTGCGACAACGTCATGAAGAGTCATTACTACAGGGTGACCACGAGAATGGCAATCATGGGCAGGGTGTAATTGGCGAAACTACCTCGTCGATCTCGTCGCACGACACTCCCGATAAAGCATCCGCGATGTCCTTGGCTCGAGGAAAGTCTGGACAGCATCTTCCCATGGGATTACTGTCCGACTCGAATGGGAGTGGGAACACTCACTTTCAAAAGTCCGGCATCAGCACAAAAGGGAAAATATCGCAGCTTTTGAAACGGAGACGGGATGGGAATCAGAAGAAAAGTAGGGGCTCAAAAGTTAGCCTCGATGATGGTGGTAGAGGTGCGTCATCATTCCACTCAGCCTCCGTTGGGAACGCCGACGTTTCTTCAGACAAGCCGCCAGGTGCGTCGCCTTTGTTGTCCAATACGAAGACGGGAAAAGCGAGCGCTGCTCCACCGGAGAAGGTGTTCCGTTTCAAGGACGAGCATGGTGGAGAGACGCGTACCGTGTTCGTTGATATTCCGCAGTCGGGCAAGTCGGGCAACTTGGGACGGAGGGCGACGTTGATAGAAAGCATTCTAGGCATCATCCCCGAGCGGTTTTCCCCACCCTCTGCGAGTTCGTCGGAGCCCCAATTGTTGTGTTCAACTCCGCTCAATGATCGAATCATGATTGCGGCATTTGTACCTGATGGCGTCGCGTCTCGTTACCATCGAATTAAAATTGGTGAGTGAGGAATTCATTATGAGGGAACAACTGGATAACTTGTTTTACCTAGTTTTACTTCGATGCTTGCACTCCAAAAAATTATCTGATGGAAGTAATCGTTAATGGTAATACAGGCGACTGGCTGCAGTCAGTGGACGACATCACAATCGGTCACTCCAACATGGACCAAGTGCTCAGCTCGAGACTAATGTATGGCAAGAGGAAGACGACCATTGACAGTGAATTTTTACGGGTAATGTATTCCCTTATTAGGAGACTGAAAGGAATATGCGTATGACTGAAAGGATACTTATAAGAATGCACGGTGTGTCTGTCCGTTTATCCGGCCGTCCGCGCGATAACTCAAAAACTAATCAACTTTTTCAAAATCTGATTTCACCACATTGTAGGGGTGAAAAAATCTCGGTTGAGTTCGGTAACCAGCCCATGAGCTCATTCCGAACCAGGTCAAATCTTGACCTCAATTTTTTTCCCATAGTAACCTATATCGAGTGACATATCATTGAAAAGCTACTAGCATGTAGATAACGAATATGCCAAAATTTTCAATTTTTCGAACAACACAGGCTCGAGAATCGGCTCGAGAAGCATTTATAACGCTTAAAACGTTATAACTCCGAAACGGCTGAACTTTTCCAAATTATTTTTTCACCAGCTTGTCGGGAATGAAGTACGTCGCCTAACCCAGCTGCCCCAGCCCACGACCGCACTCCGAACGAGGTCAAATTTTGAGGTCAAATTTTTTTCCCATAGTAAACCATATTGAGTGACATATCAAAAGAAAGCTACTAGCATGTAGACAACGGTTATGACAAGATTTTTGATGTTCGAACATCACAGCCTGAGTAAAATGCCTTTCAGTCTCCTCGCTAACAAAGTTTGCAAGTTTTTATTATTATAAGATATTATGCTAATGTCTCTCATCCACACTGCAACATGGACAATGTTATCAAGGTAGCAGTGTGTGAGTGGGATTTTTTTTCTCTTGAGATTTTAGCTTTGAGGAGCAAAACGCGAGTTGGAAAGTTTTCTACCCCAGTTTGACTTTCCCCGTAGTTTCATTTGCACACATACACATACTGAATTTTACAACTCGCTAAAGTTTGACTCTCTGTTCACTTTGTTCTGACCAAACACATGGGTCTAAGGTTATTCTGGCGGTGGAATTCGTTGGTGTGAAATGAAAGCAAAGACACATTTGTTCCTCTCTCATTCAAGCTGAAAAGGTTTAATTTACATTTTAATTTTTCTTCTCGAAACGGATGCGTTTTGAGAACTTCAAAGGTTTAGGATTCATCATTTGGAGATTCCATAGTAATTTTTAGTTTGCGCAAATTCTCACTTGAAATCAGTACCATAAATATTTTCCATTTCTCATTTCAACAGTCTTCAATTACTACTGCAGCGAACAGGATAGAATAATTTTGAAAGCGTGTGGAAACACAAACGTTGACTTTGCCAGTTCTCAGGTGTAGTCTGGAATATTATTTGAGAAGGGATTATGGATTAACCGGTATGTTGTTATATGTCGCACGTATATTTCTTCTCTATTAGATTGAGGAGATGGTGAGAGATTTAAAATGACATTTAAACACCGCTCACGACGAGGTGGGTAACCCACAAATAGCCCAAGATTTACTCAGCGTCGTCGTCACGATGCGGAGAGCAGCGCTTTAAAATAACATTTTTCTGTCTTCATATCCATCATTCAAATTTTTGAGTAGGCGGCGTCCGCAGCAAATGCACACACACGGGAACAAATAGCCTGAAGCTCGGTACAGAATGCTGAGTCATGTATGCATGCCTTCATTTCCGCCGATGGGCAATTTCAAAAGGTCTTCCTTGTCGTACACACATAAAAGTATGTAGATTGGCTAATGTCCAGAAACCGTAAAAGATCAACATCAAAAGGCTCCTGCAACATTCGCTGTTCAAAAAAATCTCCACACATTTCCTGTGGCAAGTAAGAAGAAAATGATAGTATGTTTTGCATGAGAAACTTTTTGGAGCGAGAGAAATGCGTTGCGAAAAAAAGATGCTCGGTTTCAAACTGTGTGAGGATTCAGCACACAGCAGAGGGACGAAGGGAAAAGTTGTGGTGAAAGCAATTGTGAGCGATGAGAAGGAGAGAAAGTTTCAAAGGAAATGATGGGAAATGCGCTGCCACACGGCTACTCCAGTTTTGCTCCAAGATGTGTGTAGTATGTGTGGTGAGCATCACTCCACAAGGATGCCTGTGATGATACCCAAAATGAACTCGGATTACTATCGCATTTTTGTGGAGAAAGTCTGCCGTGTTATCAGTCTACTGAATTTTTTTTTACATAAACGCTTCCTTCACTTTCATATTATGTGGCTGGTGCTTGGTGTTTTCCAAATACCTAATTCTCGGTTTTCTTCCACTGACTGAGAGAATGACGACGGACGCAGAAAAAGAAGAGGGAGAAACAATTACACTTTGCACTTATCTTTCTGCTACTACTGGTCATCATCTCGAAACGCAAACTTTCTTTTCAGCAGTGACATGAAAGAGTGCCGTTGAAACTTGTCAAGCTACCATCACAAACTTCTTGAGTATACATGTAATATGCAGTTTTATTGTATTGTTCTTGAGGAAAAAATGGTCAAAGCCAAAGGCACGAAGAATCTAAACTTTTGCCATGAGTGTTGGCACTTGCCTGAGCAAATAAATTGAGACCTTTCAAAAGTGACACCTTCAGGAACGAGGACTACCCTTGCTTTTCTCTCTATATGGATTGTCAAAGGTCCGTTGAGCAGGTTACATTCTATTAGAGAGCATCCAATAGTTTTTTGGTATACTTTTCGGTGGCCCGGCTGGAGAAAAAGTATGTTCACGGCTTCTTTTTCTGCAAAGGTAGGGCCAGTGTCGTGCCATCCAGTCAAATTGTCAGCTCAATATTCATTTCTTGTTCACCCAACGCCACGTGCTTGTTCTTGCATACTATATTTGCTGTGTTAATAAATTGCGAAAAGCGAAGAGTCAGCAAAAAAGGAGTGTGTGTGTCAGCAGTTTTGTATCCATAATTTCACGAAATCGCAGGAGGCTTCGTGTGCAATAATACACACTATGTGTTTTTCAAAGAGTGAATAATCACCGTGTGAAAGCTGACAATTTCGCTGCTATAAATCTCTTCTTAAAATTAACAGAGGTAGGTAGAAACTGGCGATTTGTGCTAAAAAGTGGGTTTCGTATACGTGAATGGGTTTCACAGGCAAAGACTAATGGTACACTTAATTGGTTAGCCAGACAGCTTTTACTCACAAAACTTCAGAGTAGTCGGCCTTGATCAAGACGTTATAAAAGGCTTACACTTAATGTCCATCGCCAAACTCAAAATATCTGAAGCAAGGTTTCATCATCGCCACGTTTCACAGATCAAGACCAAATGGCTGAGTGTGTATTCCCTGATTTATATGTATGAGCTCATGCTGCGATCTCTTTTTTTATGATGCATGCACCACTTGACACAACTGGCAAAACTTGGGATATGAACTCGTTTTATTCTCGTGGTGCGAGGTGGGTTCGTGGAAAATGGTTGGAAACGGATATGAAATGGAAATCAACTCGAGATCAATTCCCATTTCATCGACAACGACGCCGATCACTCAATCCGTGAATGAGAGAATGTCATTGTAGGCTTCGAGTCGTGTTTAAATGGCTGATGAAAGGATTCAGTGGATACTTGCCGGCGGAACAAGTGCTCCAACTTTGGGACCTATTGCTCGCCTACAACTCCATCCAGATTTTGCCCCTGTTCGCCATGGGAGTGCTATCCATTCGGAAAGAGAATTTGATGAAGGCTCAGCTCCCTCAAACGGTTGATGTGAGTCAATTGGAAAATAAAGACAGAGAATTGAAAAGGATTCATTGTCAATAGAATTTTATTGCATTTCAATGTGGCACTAGGATATATGACTCAATAACTCGTGTTACATTTTCTTATTCTGATTTAATTTTTTTAAACACAGGCCGTACTGGCTGATTTGTCGTCAATTCGTGTTTTGCCAGTTCTTCAACTCGCACTGTCGAAAGAAACCTTTTGAAAGGAAACTCTCTCAATTGATTCAAATACATGGGAAAGGAGTAACAATGTATTTGCTGCATTTTCAAATCACAAGAGAAGAAACAACGCATAATAAGCGGAAGCCGTTGATTTCCAGGAGATATAACAATGTTCTTGCTGAATTTGAATAATTCAGAGGCGTGTTCTTTGAGGCGAAGAGATGAAGATGAAACAAAGCCAGAATCATGCTCTACCATTTCAACTTTCTCTTTACATGTTCCTCCGGCATCTCATTCTTCAGGAAAACGGAATGCTGGTGCTGTGCCCATTTCAGCTTTGCAACTGGACTAGATGCTAAGTATTCTCCGGAATGATAATGATGGTAAAGAAGTAACAATGTTGGAGAGCTAAGGCGTATTTTATAATAAAAAATGCCTCCTTTTATCTCTTTTTCCCTTGCCTGTGTGTTCATTTAAATTCATTAGAGTTTGTAGTAAATGTTGTTTACGTATGATGAGAACAAGCCAACAGGTAAAATAATGATCACTGCTTTCTCGACAGCCATGTGTTTACCGGCTTTGTAAACATCTTTAGAAAGTGAAAGTGTTTGTGTGTGCCTGCAGAATTCATGATTTAGGTGAAATTTCACATAAAGCAAATAAAGTTCACGACTCAACCTGCTTTACGACTGACTTTTCAGAGAAAGAAAAAAAACAACTGCTTCGCTTGCTCTTCTCAGAGACACACATACATGCAAATTCCTCCTGTTTTCTTCGCGTTGAAGAATTTGACTCTGACTCCCCGGTTTCGGTGCATATGGCTTTGGAAACAGCATGGAGCAGTAAATATGACAAGATGTGACGTGCCCGGAAGATTTATGTAGTGTCTTTGGCAACTCCAGCTGTGCACCCAAAGAGAAAGGATCCAGACGGAAAAGTCTCAGGCTTTCTCTTTTTCCTCACTGACTAGGTTTTTCTCCTATAGTGAAGTCGACTGCTGGCTTCATACACACGTGAAAATCCAAGAGGAAGTACACCATGAAACTCTGGAATATTCTCTCATCATTATTCTAAAATTATTGTGCATTCAAAAGCAAGGGAGAAGCAAAGGTTCGAGTTAGTCAATTTTATGTCTGACTTCTGATTTTAAAGATGACCCAGTTAGTTTTTTTACGGTCTGTATTTTTTGCGACAATCTTTAAGTTGTGGCGGAGGGTGGAGAACATGTATCATTGTTTATTTCTTTATGTCCCGAGAGACAATAAAAAAGGTTGCACACGCACACGGCCCTTTATTCCTTTATAGATTATCACCACATCAGTACGAAATAAAGGGGTTGCTCAGTTTCCTTAAACAACAATTTTTGGGGTATCAAAGCACACAATACAATGCTGTTTATTAACATAACTGGGTACTTGTGTTAATCATTTGTCAATCGTCAATTCATTCTGTGGTGGTATATACACGGATGTTGTTGCTGTAAAAAATTGTTTTATGACTGCTTCGTTGGTGCTTTTTCCAGTTCTGTTGTGCTGAAAGGGTCATTTAATTTGCATTATGGAATAGCATAAATTACACAAGCACACATTTTGTAATGGAGACAGCGCACTCCGCATTTTTTTGGAATCTCTCGTATGCTAGGAACACACCCTTTCGATGTGCAAACACACACATTTCAGACCTTTTTGAAGTCTAACGTTCTCTTAAAAACGTGCTGTACAATCAAGTCTCGTATTTCTTTATGTGTTGTCCCCATAGATAATCTCATTCTCATTTTAAAGGACGATGCACAATATGTTCTCTTCAGTTTACGTTTCTTTCTGCTTGAAATCGTGGTGCAGTTTAAGATTCTGAAGTCAACGACAACGTAAATGGGTCACAAAGGCAACATTTTCCGATGCTTCGTGTGATTTACATGTGGTCTAATGTACTGCTGTCGGGATATTATAACCCAAATCCAGTCCCATTTGCTGTTTTTTTTTGCAAAATCAAGACAGTTTTATTTGTTCAATCAGTATACACACTAGAATCATTAAATACAAACCTGGTAATAATGATAACAGTACAAAAACACGACTTCTCAAAAAAGGAGCTAGAAACCTTGCCCACAAAAAATATACAAACCTTAAATAGACACTATTACAAATTACATCAGCACTTGGGAATTTACAGACATGGCCGATCTCGTGTTCAAAACGGCTTCTACCCCTTGCTCCAGAATTCGTAGAGAGATTTTTCACCTCATTACTTCAACGTCAAACCTTTTAGCATACAGTTAAAACATATTACATAAGATTATGTAAAACTTGCACAACACTTGTCAATTCTAATAATACGCAATAATTTAGAAAGTGAGAGTAAGTCACACTCTATTTTGTTCACACACAACAGTTTTAGCATATCCACTGATTTTGATTGTCTTCGTTGATTCAAATGGAGGATGATTGCAGTGAAGACGGAATTCGTCGAAATTTGTCTCCTAAAGATAATTGAAAAGTCGCTACAACTCCCTAAAAACTCGTACTAAACTCTGCGTGATTCTCCCAGCTTCAGTACAAACCCGTCGACAATAATCATGCGTTTCAACAAGGGCAATCCAGCGACATTTTAGTTTGACACAACCAGCCCTCACGCATCCCGTTCTTTACACCGGAGCAACGAGAAGCCTGCAAACGACATTGACACAATTTATAATGAAATGCTAATTGGGGAATTAGCTCTGCTAGCCGAAATAATGAGAGAGAATATAAATAATCGTTTGGTAGGAGGGAAGGTGAAGGCACAACCTTGTTGAGCAGAGCAGTGACAAAGAAATCAGGGAGAAATATATTTTCCGTCGTTTTGAAATTAAGAAAGGACCTTGGAATTTGGAATAAAAAACAAGACACGACCTTGGAGTTTTGAGATGAGAAATGAGTTGAATTAAGGCGTAAATTATAGGGAGCACGAGATTCAAATGTAATAAAAATGCTAAAAATACGTCAAGAATTCAAGAGACGGTAAGCAAGAATTAAATGTTCTACAAAAATTCCAGGTTGCCCCAGCTACTTTTACAAATTTTGAAGGGACAACGCTGACTTGAGAAACCTGTAACTGTCGTGAATGAAATGAGCTGAAAGATAGCCAAGAACAAGGGTCAAGACTAATGGTCAACATACTACTGATGACTCTAGGAATACTTGAAATTATTATGTCATATTGCTGGCTTGTAAGCAGCAACTGTAAGATTCATTTTTTCTGCTACCTACTCACAACGTCAATGTCACAATTGGATTGGAAAAAGGATTGCGAGCTCAACATCGTCATGGCGTTACCTCATCGTCATGTCATCATACGACTAAAATGAAGCGCATTTTCTTCCAAAATTTGTCTCGTCTTCCCAACCGATTCAGTCATCCCACTCATCACCGCATAATAATCTCATGACAAACATCGTTCCGTTGTCGTCATCAACAGATTCAGACCTGAGTTGTTGGAAGATATGAACTTTGTACATGAGAGTATAATATGTCTGTTCTTGTTTGGTACAGGTCTAGTTCTCGTCATTGATGAAACATACTGAATATTTTGCGTCACTCATTTGTCAGGTGCCGACACGTTGCCTAGAGTAATCGAATAAGAGTCATTTCGTTCCGACAGCGATCGTATAGTATCCGTGAAAGTATCCGGGTCGGTATCAACTCGGCTCAAGTTTGCGTCATAATAATTGAAAGCAATAACCTCAACTACCTAAAAGGTACAGACACTCGGGAGGAAAATTTAACACTCTCCATCATTTCACCGCCCTCTCACTCACTTGTCCGATGCCGGAATGTGAAGCAAAACAAAAGAGTTCAAAATCTCGTCAAATTATATCTGCGGTTTTTTAGTCTAGACTTTGACACGAGAAGAAAGTTAGATTTCTCTTTGGTTTGGCTCAGGAAAAGCTGAAAGAGATTAGCAACACTTGAAAAACATTTACTATATTATCGTTGTTTCACTAAATTCTCGGATATTTTTCTTTGATTTCCATCAACTTTCTTTTTGTATAGACATATAATTTTCTCGAAACTCAATTCTCTGCCGTAGGCATAGATTAAAACGGTTTATCCGAAGTCAAAACTCAACGAAAAGAGCAATTTATGATGGAAATTGTCTATTCTTTCTAGAATTCCGAGAGAATGACTTGAATGGAAAGCGAAGCCAATCAGTGATGCTATAGAAAACTCCGCTTTCATTTCGCTACACCTTCACAGTCTGTACCTACTAAAAGGTGCAATTGGGACCGGTCAAGCGTAGACGATTAGAGAAGCTGTTTATAAATGCTCGTAATCATAAGGGCTTTCCAGGCTA
This sequence comes from Alloscopus bannaensis, assembly GCA_027743745.1. Lineage (NCBI taxonomy): Eukaryota > Metazoa > Arthropoda > Collembola > Entomobryomorpha > Entomobryidae > Alloscopus > Alloscopus bannaensis. The sequence continues at coordinate 74,149 of JAHZMW010003371.1, read as the reverse complement.
GTAATTTGGAGTATGCAGTCTCATTGAAAAGGGAGTGCTTGTGAAAGTCAGCATTTATGTCGTCATTTATCCCTCAGTCAATTCATCCAGTTCACGAGATACCGTGTCCGTTTTCCCTTTTGTTCAGCAGCACTTTTTTGGTCAACGTCGTTGAGTCAATTGTACAACTTGTACTTCTCACATACAACATAGACGATAAATAAGTGTAGACAAAGATAAAAAACAGGAATAAAAAAATTGGCACTTTTGCAGAGATTGTTACGTCAAGCTAAATATCTATGTGATATACTGTAAAGGTTGAAGAATGCCGTACTCCAGACTTCCTTGCGGATTGTGAATACGGATTACTACATTTGCTGGTATTGCACTTAAACTCAATTTGGCCTGAAGCATAACAGTAAACGAGTCATTTGCAAAGACTCTCAAAATACTAAACCTAAAATGATAAAACTAAAAATCTAAATATAATTGTATATGGACGTTTTAAAAGCTATGTATTACTTAGACAAGATCCTTCAATCATCATCACGAGGGTCGTCGATTGCTGAAAGCAATTACGCAGAACCTATTACACGCAGTGTAGCGTCAATAATTGTCAATCTAGACTTACAACAATATCGTAATACTGAGTAATCATCAGTAAATCAGTAGCTGTCACTTTCTGTGATTTGTTATTATAATCCAGCAATGATTTGGGTAAAATATAAAAAACGTTATTGTTTAAAAATTAAATTAATTGCATTCACAATAAATTACACTTTCGCCTCACGTCTTGCCTGTGTCTTCTTAAAAAACACCCAAAAACAACAGCAAAAATTGAATTAAAATAGTTACAAAAAATTAAACTTTCAAGATGATGGATTTTCACTTCGTCTCGCGTCTCAATGTCAATGGGATTTGAATTGTGAGTCAGTGGACTTTTTAAGCTCAATCAGAGCATTTTTCACCTCTTGCTCTTCCTCCTTAGCTAACCTGTCCCCTTCGTGGGTGGCCTCTGGAAAGTGACGAATGTACTCTTGATTAGCCGGCCTGTGTACAACGCGAACTCTGCTCGTGCCGAAGCGAGTTCGGACAGGGCCATTAAAGGAACCCGACCGCATTCGCTGCCGAACTCTGACCGTCTTCACAATTTTCGTGCTGGTGCTCGCAGGCGATGGAGGAGCCGTGGTGGACGTCAAATTATTTCCTTGTGAAGTTTCTTCGCTGCTCACAACGGGAACGGAAGCAACCTGGACGACGTTCACCTTAGGCTGTACCTTCCGAGACTCTACTTGGTGCAGCAACTCATTGCTTTCCACGGCTGCGGAGGCTCGTTCATCTTCATTCAAGCTGGACGCTCCAGCAGAGCTCACTTTTTTGTCTACGACGGACACAGAGAAGGATGAGGATCTCTCCGTTGACATAACGAGGTCGTCAGAGGACTCCGTCTCACTTTCCCCGGACGTGGAGCCAAGGACGGCAGATGTGGAGGTTTCGGTGATGCCGATCCAGTTGCTGTTTCTCGTCAATCCATCCTCTCTCACTTCGCTGTTCTTGTAAATGTCTTCCGCAGAGAGGATCCCGTTCGATGACGGAGGCTGGATGTATGTGACTGTGTCAGTATGGTGAGTTGAGCTCTCTTCCACGACCTCCCGAGAGTTATGGTTGAGCCCAACCGGACGACGGTAGACTGGGACGGGGATAGAAGCTGCAAAACCGGAAGGAGGCTGACCAAAGTTTCGCTCCCTCTTTGAAAATACAACTTCTCGCTCACTGGAACTAGGCATGGTTGTCGTTGTAATCGATGCCTGAGTTGCTCTCGGGGGGAGGGGAAGAATTGGTCGTCTCACGGCAGAGAAAATAGAGGGACGACCTCCAGGAAAGCGTGAGCCTGAAACAAAAGCAAATGAGACATTCAACATGTATTATGCACTTTTACACAGAACCAAAAATGTGCAAGTTCATTCCTTGTCAAAACGAAATGAACATCGAGAAGAGAACATTTATTCCTGAAAACGGGTATTCTTCAACTAGGAAGCTTTCCCGTCATGATGATGTCCCACGCGTTTTTATCCATGAGATCTAGGCTGTCACTATCAAAGTCGGAAACGATTTGGTTATGCAAGCTGCAATGTAGGTCGTCATATGCGTGGAGAGAAGTTTCACGCTTCGATAGAGGATTTATCCGCAAATGAATCAAGTTCACTCTCTGTCTAGATACCTTGTGGAGAAAAAGGCAGAGAGGAAACCGACTAAACCACCTCATTCACAAAACAAATCGCACCTAATCCTTACTGACAGAGAACAAGTGAGTGCAGCTTTACACAAGAGAGTGGGAGTGCGCCATGTGCGCTTAATTAATTGCTTGTTACACTTGCATTAAAACACTACAGTAAAAACTGATGGTTGGCTTACCCTCATTCGACCTTACAAAAATTTGGGAAAAGTGCGCCCTCCAAATCCAATTGAGCGCTGTGATTGTGGTTGTGACGCAGAACAGGAAACGAGAGGGAAAATGTGCGGGGCACTTTACACTCCCACTTTGTGTACTTGCTCAAATCACCTTTTAGAAAGTTATGCTCCAGTTATTTTTTCCACAAAGAATTTATCCCAGCGACGGGGTGAAGCTGACTGAAATGCGTTGGCTGGGAGCCGCAGCAAACGAGAGAGATTTCATAGTGCGAATGAAATGATTCTCTCTTCGTGGGAATTCATGGTGATTGCCCATTATGCAAAAAATTGGCGATGTAAACTCTCTCTCTCAACTTTTATCTGATATTATGTGCATTTTCCGCGGTAAAATGGCATTGTGCAGTATACCTCAGGAACACTTACATCCGCGTTTGATCAGATTCTCCAAAAGGACTAAAAAGATTACGCCCAGAATGTTGGCTAACAAGTGTTTCAGTTCATAATGCAATTTTCCTTCTTACCAATTGGAAGAAAGATTTCCCTTTCTTTCGCATCAGCACTCCGCGGGGAATTGGTGGAAGACGAGATCGCCGCCGACGGGAGAAAATGGCCTCCATGAGCTGTCGTCAAGCAGTCCGCGGTTGCCACAGGGCCTGACGCAATTACCTCTTGAATGTTGAGTCCAACTTGCGGTCTCTGCCCAAATTCCGACGCGGATGATGAGTGATGACGAAGAGTGTCTTCCTCCTCATCGACTTCCCCTCCGACGGCGTCGTTGTCTTCCACAAATTTCGGGGCTTTGTTCTTGTTGTTATACGCAATGCTCCAGGAGTTGGGTGGAGCCGCTTCGGCCGATGAAGTTTGTTGGCTCTCAGACCCCTCCAGATTCCCCTCGCTGCCCGAAGGTCCTGTTGCTGCAGCGTTGGCTGAGTGCTGAGTGAAGTCGTGAACGATGACGCGGTGTGGCTTGAAATTAGGGAGCTTCAATGACTGGAAGGAACTTGCTCCTGGGGAGTGAATCACCGTTGTCGAGACTGGCTTCCGGAACGTATTTTGAGGTCGGAGCCCATAGTCCTCTCTTTCATCATCGGCATCATCTGCATTCGTGTCTTGGACGGAGGAGCCCTTTGTTTCTTGCTGAACACTTTGTAAATTTGTCTCAGGTTGAAATCGGTGCTGCTGTTGTTCCTCATAATATTCCCCAGAAGGTCCTGTCGCCTCGTTGCCTGTTGTCTCGGCATCATTCCCGGTGGACGCGTATGATGAGTCGGTTTCTTGATTGGAAGTGTTGTCAACATCTTGGGAGTCAGTTTCCTCTGAAAACAAAATCAATGAATAAGCGGTTACCCATTTTTTGCCGATTCATGGCTTTCACAACCTGGAATCGCATTGTCCTAGAAACTCTATATTATTTTTGGCTTTTCCTAGAGATTGTTGATTGGACTCACCTAAACTTTGAGCACTGCTGTCATCCGACCCACCGATGGAGACTATGTCGTACGGAGTTTTGGAGTTGTGCTTATTGTCTCTCGCCGCCCCGAGCTTTTGTCCGTACGGGATTTGCTCATCAAAAACGTTCTGTCCTGAGGAGCTATGCTCGTCGCTGTTACTACTTCCACTCGTCTCCTCATTCGCAAAAGTTTCCTCCGCCCTACTTTCCTGAGTCGGTCCTGGAGACGGGGGCTGCTGTTCAGTTCTGAACTGATTGGCAACAACGACCCTAGGCCTGGACCAAGTCACAACGGTCGAAGCCACTGAGGGAGACACCTGGCCTAGTTGTGGTGTCAGGCGGACAACTCCTTGAGAAACAGTTCGAGAGGGCTGCACCCAAATCACGGGCGCCTTCGCCACCGGTCGCTGGTAGTACGTTAGGAGGTAGGAGCCCTTGTTTCCGTTGTCCTGAACTGTCACCGAACCACGAATGCCTTGAGATGGGAGGGCCGCTGTGGTCGTTGTTGTCGACGACGATGGAGTCGGCTTCGGCGACAATGGCTCATCTTCCTTGTCATTTACATCGTCATTATCACTCTCCGACGGTTTATTGTCACCCACCTCAGTCGGCTGGGAAGGAGCTATTTCGTCATCGATGTTGCTAGCCTCCTCGTCGATTTGCTGGTCCGCATTTTGCTCCAGAAGCTTTTGTTGTTGTTGATGCTGAGTAATAGGGATGAGCCATTGATGCGTGGTCTGGCAATTGACAGCAGACTGATCACCTGGTGCCGTGGAAGTCGCAGTAGTGGGAGCAGCAGGTCGCGGAATTCTTGGGTCAATGCCTCCCTGAGCCACTTGTAGAGTGTTGGTGGCGACCCCGGGATTCTGTTGGTGAATCTGTGGAGAAATCACTGTCGCCCCAGTCGGCATCACGGGGCTGACGTAGATCGTGTTCTCTCGGACTGGTTGTCCCACATTTGTCTGGCTCAAGTATTGATGAGTCAGCAAAGAGGTTTGTTGAGCGTGATTCAGCGCAGTCATTATCGACGGGTGGAGTGGAGCATACTGAGTTTGCTGGGGATGCGGTCTAATGATCATGGGACGAGCAGGACCTGTGGGCACTCCAAGAATGAATGGCCTTGGCCGAATGACTTGAGGCTGAACTTGAGCCTGTTGGAGTCGCTGTTCCTCCACATAATGGGGCTGCTGTGGTTGTGGGTGCTGCTTTTCGGGCTCATTAGCTGCCAATGTATTGCTTTGTATTTGGAGAATTTGTTGCTGCTTTTGTCCTGTTGAGTCGCTCGACACTGATTGCGGCGGTGAGGAGCCGGAGGGAATTGGATTTCGCCCTTCTTCATGGTAAGTCACATCTTGCACCTTAATTTGTTGCTCCACTTCAGTTGATTGCTGCTGTTGTTGATGTGGTTGTTGTTGCTGATTTGCCCCAGTCACGATGAAGATGGGAGACTTTGGTGGATGTGACTGAGGAACAGGGATGGGGACCGGAACTGGGAGCTCCTTGCCCTGATTCTCTTGAATGTTACCTTTCTCCGGAGTGAACAAATGAGTCAAGTCCGTTTGGATGGAGGGGATGATTTCCCAGCCTGTTTCTTGGGTGAAAGTCGCGCCCTCTGGACGACCGGGTCTTTCTCGTCCGGTGTTTCCTGGCTCTTGAACAATCGAGTTGGAGGGGTGGATCGTGGTTGGCACTGGGATTGGAAGGGGAACCGGGTTTGAATTTAGGACAGGAGGACGGTTGACAAACTCATTGTTGGGCTGCTGCTGTACTGGAGGCTGGAAATTGAACACTTGCCCTGATGGAGAGGGACGACGCTCCTCTTGTGGACGAATGAAGTTCTCCTCCGGTCGTGGAGCTCCATAGATGACGTTATTCGATTGTTGGTTGAAAGGAGGAGGTGGAGACATTTGAAGAAAGGCTTGAGGTGGAGGGAACCTCACTTGTCCAGATGGCCGCTGTGGTCCCACACTATTTGGGAGGATGATGGGCTGTCCGTAGTGGATCATGGGGCCTGGAGGCTTCATATTTGTGGCAGGGCGAAGTGGCGGTGGTTGCCTTTGAAATGGTGCTGGAGGTCTCATTTGGAGGAAGAGTGGTCCTCCTGAACGATAGCCTCCGTCTTGTTGTTGTGGCGGTGGAGGAGGAGGGCCGTAATTTTGTTGTTGAGGCACAGGAAGAGGGGGTTGAGCATTATTAAGTTGTGGGTAATTTGGAGGTGGCGGAGACTTAATGTCTGAGCTGGATGAGCCAGGGTGAGGAAGGATAGGAAGCTTGAAGTTTTGTGGGGCTGGTTGCGACAACGGAGGTGCAGGGGCTGATGTGAAATGCTCTTGGTAAACCAGTTTTGCCTGCTCAATCTTTTGGAACTCGGGCACTGGTCCGCCTTGATTATTTTGCTGAGAAGAGATGACCGCTCCGACGGCTAACGGGTTTGGAGGTGGAACATCCTGGTTATTTCCCTGAGCTACTTGGTTATACCCATTTTGTGGAGGTGGCCCGAATGGGCTATTGACATTAACCGGCTGAAGGATCGTTGGTCTTCCGAAAATCTGTTGGATGGGCTGCTGATGAATTTGTGGTGGAGGCGGAGGTGGATTGAGGCCGATTGGATGAACTTCAGGAACAGGTTGTAACAGCGTTGGCTGCTGATTCGGGGTCTGAGCCTGGAAAATTTGAAAGCTCACAGGTCTCTCTTGCGGCGTTTGCTGGAATTGCTGACGACCCTCTTGTGGCTGAAACTGGTGAGTCACCTCTTGCGGCTGCTGGTGACCAACGACAACTTGAGGATTTGCAGCTTTCGGAGGCTCCTGATAGCCGAGTTGATTGTTGGGTTGGGAAGATCCATCAAACTGAATGGCAAATGGGCGCCGACTTGGTGGTACCGGAGGCAGAGGAACCGGGCCTTGAGCCTCTCCGAGAGCGTTGATAACAATGGTTTTTGTCGGTGCGGAGCCAGACGGTTGACTCAGTTGAACTTGGTGTTGGGATTGTTGGCTTTGTTGGAGAGAGTTGGACACCAAATTCTTTTCTCCTCCAGCGACTGGCCTCCAGGGAAAGCTTTCACAAGCGAGGCACAGCTCTTTGGGTACGTGAAAGGCAGATCCTGGCACAGGACCGTTGCCTGTCTCTTGTCCCACTTGGTCATTATTATTCCTTGGAGGTGGAGGCCTGTTCACAATCCTCAGCGAGGGATTCACATCCGACCCTGAGCTTTGGAGTGGTTCTCCTACGCCAAACATGTGGTACTGCTGCTGCTGGCCTTGGGCCAATATCCGAGGATGTTGCTGTGGAGGAGGGTGAGGCGGTGGAGGTGGATTCTCATTCTTTCGGAAAAAGGACTTTGGGAAGAAGAAGCCGTCTGCTGCTGGGATGCTCGTGGCTATTGCACAGACGAGCAGTGTGAGTGGGAGCCAGGTGGACGACGGCGAGGAAACTCTGCTGGACTTACTTCGAGGCGGCATATTTCTGATGTGGGACACCTACAAGAATAATCAACAAATGAAGCATAAATAAATCACATAAATGATACGAAGCAGTGACTTGCTACACGAAACAGTCACTGAAAAATTTCCTTGCTACACGAGTAGGCTATTGCGGACAAGAAAAGCATGTATATCAAATCCTTAGACACAAACTATTCACGAGCGGCTGTTAATTTTCGGCACAGAAAGTTGGAAGACGTGGACGTTTACCCTTTGTAGATTTTCCTTTGTCTACAAAATCCACTTTTATGTGACACTTTAATTGGGAAATAAATCGCTCGGTGCGGACACAGTACACAGTAACGCTGTTGCAACAAGTTACTTGGTTTTACATGAACAACCAAGGCATCAAAGGTAGCTTTCATACGCTCTGCAACGATTATAGTTTAGCAAAAAAAAATACTTGAAAATTTTGCTTTCATATATTTTGTGTGAAGTCCCTTTGATGAAATGGAACTCGCTCTCGAACTCATAAAGTTACAAGGATCACGGAGGACGTTCACTTTGCTTTCTTGGAAAGAGCAATTTGTGAATTTTAGGATAACATTGAGAATGTATTTCCATGTCTGGAAATTTCCTATTGAAGCAGCTAATCAAAAGTGCAACGCCCTCTTTGATCTGTTTTTTTTTCTTTACAAAATAATACATTCATCATGTTAAACTTGTCATTCAATTTCCCAATTTACTAAAACCCTTTCCTGACGTCATTGAATTCGAAAGTAAGCTGTGTTTTTGCAAATGAGTCTGATTTTGCAAGATACATAATATATCAACTCGTAAACACGATGACCTTATCAATCTTAATTAATATTCAGTATGTTATTAGTGAAGAAGTATACTAGTGTTAAAAGTGCGCTTTCACGTTTATCGTCCCCAGAATTGTGCCATTTGAGAAAAATACGACTTTAATAAAAGACCCATTCTCTGTGCAGTTATGTGCAACTCGTAAGACCCATTTGAAAATGACCCACTTTTAGATAGTGTTAGCGGAGAAAGATATAAACCCATGGAAAAATGCAGTGTGATGCACACTCACTCACGTGTGAATCGCTAAGGATCGCACACACACACTTAGTTTAACAGCAGTCAAATTCCTCTATCCATATCATGCCATCACCAGCAGCAGCTGCAAACTCTTTTGTGGCCTTTCTGCAAAAAAAAAAGAACCCTTTTCCATGGAATGCTTTAGATTTTTCATCCTTTTCTAATCCTTTCCAGCGTGCCCCATTCTCTGCAAAAAGCTTCGGTGGTGATGATTTCGAGTATCTTTTGTGTGACTTGTAGCCCCAAACAGGAAATCATGTGTGTCAGTTCGTATAAATCAATATTTGAACAACGAGAACCACCCGTATTACGCTCCCCTGTTGCATTGTACTATTTATTTGCAAACATCTTTGCACAGTGACTAACGCCCGTATCTTTCCGCAATTGTGGCCTGTTTTTTGAAGGGCATTGCAGTGGAGTCTAATCGATAAGGTTGTAACGTTACTTATTCATTATTATATACTTCACGAGCCATGTTTTTGCACGATTTTTCTCATGTGTCAATAAGCCAGAAAGATTAAGAATTTTGTATTTAATGTTTTTTTTAAAATCACGCATAACATGTGTAGACATGACGATGTTTTGCGTATTTAAGTCTGCAACGCAAATGATTAGGACAACCGGAAAAATAGTAGTTTCTCTCCCATGCCGAGGAATTGGAGAGAAAAGAGAGAGTTTTTAACTCGTTCTCCCCTGTACAAATGACATTGAAGCTCACCTTTCTCTTTGGATCAGAAGAGGCCGAGAAAGTCGGAGAAAGTTTCAAATAGTATGGCACGGATAACGACAAGGTCGACAAGGTTGAAAGAAAAGGTTGCATTCCGACTGCTTAACATTCATCACGGGAATGCTTTGCCTGTGGTTGGATGTAAAGGGAGAAACCAACATAAAGCCTAATCCAAAGCCAAAAAGGAGAGCTAGATTGCAACAAGAATGCAATCCTGTTTCAATGTCAGAGTCAAATGCAGAATTCAATTCGAGAACGGGCAGGTAATTTTTAGATGAATGAATCGTAAAGTAAATCCTGCACTTTGCCATTGCCAATTCATGTATTCGCCATCATCATACATCATGACAGTGTATCCTAAATGAAAAAACCAGGAACGGCTTATTTATTATTAAAACAACTTCAGGAGGTAAGAAGGATTAGGGAAATTCTATACAAAATTGCACTCTGTGGAGAAAAACGTTCCACCCAGGATGTACTGAGCTCTGCTCTTTTTTCTGTTCTTGTTGTCGTCTTTCGAAACAACTTCAAATCTCCGTTTGAGGGATTTTACATGCTTCTTTCAGAGGGAACAGAGCTTAACTCCGAATTCTCTCTTTATTATTGCTTCCTACGCAATAAGGACTTTTGTCGAGGAGAAACTTTAAGACTGAGTAAACAAAACCAAACATCGCACGCCAGCAGCATGCAGGTTCTTCATGCCTATGTATGTTGTCGGTCTGTAAAGACAATCAACATGCCTGTTGGGAAATGAATTTGAACGGCAGCTTTCATCGAGCATAATAATAATAATATGAATTTCAGGAACGAGGGAGAAAGAGAAGAAGAACACACGAGCTGCAAATCACGACGACGAGGACGACGACCACACGAAAACCGTCAACTCCACTTTGTGTGTGGGTGATGATGATGGTGATCGGGAGATTTTGAGATTACGCGAATTTTTGTGAAAGGTGGTTGAGTGTGTGCCACTTGCAACTGTCAAGCGAAAAAAACATTGTCAAGCTTGCTGAACTGAGAGAAAGTACACGACTGCTTTGCGGTGAATAAGAACTAAAAATTTTGCACTAAAAATAATACGCTGTTCAATGAATTCCCCCAACGCTATCGATTAAAGTTTTGGTGGCAGTTCTCGCAAATTAAACGCGAAGCCGTAGTTTTTACATGAATGTAGTCAACGGTCACAGTCGTTGTACTCAACGACTCTGACAGCGCAGCGGGATTGTGGTGCTTATCATCTCTGCCACTTGTTTTTGGAATGGCATAATAAACTCATTAACGGAAGAGAGGGAGAGTTTTCTGCTTGAAATTGCTCTCGGTCAACGACACAAAATTCTCATGAATTTGCGACAGAGACACACTCTCTGTGTGTCGTTCTGGAATATATTGATAAAACGGAATCCCTTTCCAGCTTCCCCATGTTCGTAACTTAATTACCGCTTTCTCTCATCACACAAATTGCATTGTGTCTGGCTGTGCGTAGTTTAGTCGTCTCTTAAAAACGGCACAAGCATCCCATCAAAAAAGTATTAATACTTCAAAATGTGGAGGCATTCTCAGCTCAAAAAAGGAGGCGCTGCGACCCATTTCCTCTAATTGCTGTATCAGCCGCTTTTTATGCTTACTCGGCTTCCATCTTCATCATAGCAACGGCTACGTATAAAACAAGCTACACAAAAGCATACAGAAAAATTCTTTATCATCATCCTGGAAATGGTGATGGTTATTGTACGACCGAAAAAGTCATCAGTGAGCCGACGGTTTAAAAAATACACATTTTAGGCACTTCACCCGAATAGCAAAAACGAAAAACACTCAAGCCTTTAAGTACTCAAAATCGTGCTGAGAATATACGTAGAAGCATTTTCCAAGTAGAAATCCCAACTAGTATAACACGTCACTGTTAATTTTGCACTAAACGGCGCAACAGCCCGCTAACGTCTTTATCATCAAATTTGATAACTTGCGAAAAAAATACAAAAGAATGAAGCGCAATAATCGGACGACAAGGATGAGGATGTAACAGTATAAGAACGGGTCTTAACTCTTATACATACTTCTTTTCCACGTTATTGACTCGAATGACGGTCAGTCCATTACGAATTTCAAGATTGGCTTGATGCATTGAGTCAAGACCACGGTTCAGGCTAGTTGCACTCTCATTCAACCCAATGGAGCACCCACGTGATTCATTTGATGTTCAGAGAGTCAGAGAGGATGAAGAAGTTAATTGGCTAACTAGGCTAACTCATACTTGTACAAACAAAACTTTTCATTTATTTATGTCCAACCGTCATCTACTGGAGTGATAGAGAAAGCAATTTGTTCCATGGGATACATAATTTACTACTGCAGTTTGAAAAGTTATTTTAAGGGAAACCGTTCAATGCATTTCCTTTCAGCTTGATACAGCCAAGTTTTCCGTCACAAAAAAAAATTGCACACAGGTCCACACACGACTTTAGTCATTATGACAGACTCTGATGTTTTCCGTCGTGTGTCATTGAGACTGATCCGTAGCATGTATACTTTTGGGATCATCTCGTCACAGAAAATGTTGCTTGCATGTAATAGTAAAATGATGACTCTCACAAGTAAGAGTCCAGACAAGAGGAGTAGCATACTAAATTTGAATCCTTTTTGTTGGGCCACACTGAACTTTGTGTGATTTCAAATAACAACCGTGTTTCTCATAGAGAACCACGGCTGGTATAGAGCCTCAACGCTGCTCTCAACGGTTCAAGGATACAATGTTCCGTATATCTTTCACTATTCATAGTCGAAAAACAAAAGGTTGTTTCACTAGAAGGAGCTCCGGTTTTAAGCCGCTCCTCTACTTCCATATCAAGGAAGATTTGCTTTGATCAGTTGTGAATACCATCTGCGGCTGATCAATTTATACTTGTTCGTTTTTTTATATTTAAAAACAAAAAAGGGAGCAAGGCAAGTGTGGTTGCATACACGGTGCACTTTATTGTTAATCTCTGCTTTGTTCACGTAACCCAATCCTTTTCCCCTTGTGTAACCGCACTTTCCCTTTTCAAATGACGTCGACTTGTTATCCTCCCTGAAAGCTGCTAGTAGTTTCTATAAAAAATATTGTACGTGGAGACCTTGTTTTATTAAATTGGGTTAAGTAACTCACTTTTTCCAATAAAACTTAATAAACTCAACCATAGCGCTTTGCTCCATGTGTTACGAAGTGTAATCCGCCAGTTTGCTATTTTTTGCGAAGCAACATTTTCAGGGAGGAAATAGGTATTTACGAGATGGCGTCGTAACCTCCAATGCCAAATTTGTGAAAACACTGACGTGTGTACTTTTAGGATGCAGTACTACAAGAGATGCAGTCGGTATTCGTGCCGTCGCACCATGTCGCGTCAATTACGCTCTGATTTCCACCTACTGAAAAACAACGTAACAAGAATTATTCATCTACGCCTCGCGTTCCACTTGCGAAATGCATTTCACTGCACAAGAATAGGGGAAATCGTTCGTGAGAAAATTGGGGGAGAGGAAATTGACATTTATTAAATTATCAATCCCAGTGAAGCTGAAGATGTGGAGGAAACTGCCTGTCGCCATGTGCCAAATGTTGTGTTCATCACAGAATCCCTTAAATTGCGCCTTGGCAAGCTCGTGTCGATTAGGATTACTAGGATGATGTGTAGGTGGAAGATGCACCTTTTCTCCCGGTTCTCCCGAAACCTGAGACAAGACAACAGGTTCCTACACAGATGTCAGTGATTGTGTGGACTATTCTCGAAAATACGTTTTGAGGACGAGTTACATATGTATAGGGAAAATCAACGGGATTGATTTCCCTCAGTTTCACACTCCCACAGAGAGCGTTCCGATCCCAAAGTCAGAGGTGAACGAAATAATGGGCACGAGCCTTAAACACCTTTCTCGCTCAGAGGTGAAAATGTTTGTTGTTCGAGCTGAAAAGGAAATGGGAAGAAAATTGATCTCCAACGCTGTGTCCCATCTAGATACATATCTAGTCGTCAGTGCAATCTCATCTCAGAAATGATAAAAGAGGAATATACATTTGTCTTCACGACATACATTCGTCCTCGTTTACAATGATCAAAGACATTTACACAAGAGTTGAAGGAGGAGGACTCCCTTTTTGGTGGCTTGGTGGGGGTAGAAAAAAATTCAAGAGCTTTTTTCTTGTTTCTTACACACAGAGAGAGAGAGAGAGAGACGAAATCAAAACCTTTACGGCGTGTTGTACTCTCTCCTTTCAATTTCGATCACGATTTCATGGGAGTGCACACACGTCGCGAGAGATGTGTGGAGAAAAAAAGGCTTTACTCTTTCACTCTCCCGATTTATCTTTCATCAATTTATCATGTTTTCACACTGAACGTCTGCATCGCGCTCTCACCCTGTTTCTCAAAAAATATATACGTGTACATTCCAATGTGTGGCTCTCTTCGTCAATATTACAGGGAATCTCTTGATCTACACGTACATCAAATCGGAACCCCCTTACCATTTACAAATACAAACGGATTCAGTTTGGCTCCGCTTACATTCACACTCCCAAACAAAGAGGTGGCACACCACACACACTCCATACGTCATTCAGCAAAAAGGAAAACCAACGATATAATACACTCTGTCCATTTACCCCCATTGTTCGAGCGCACACGGTGCCTTACCGCCTTTGTTGAACAGAAATGATGGCTCTCCGACAAGTTTTAGTTTCCCTCTCCTACGAGATATTCAGATTTCACACAGAGAGCACTCAAAAAGCATTAATAAGTTGAGAGACTCATAGCCAGTGAAGTTTCGTCACGAAATCGTATTTTCTCCATGGTTATCTCTGGTAGACAATTTTTAGCGTCGCTTTTATAGCTATTGGTTTATCGATCAGAGTGTTCCAAGTTGTAAACAGGAAGTTTATTAGATTTTTTTGCAATTCCTTAGGAATGCATGAGGATGAGGAATGTACAGAAAAAATTCCGTATTTTTGGGGAAGAGAGGGAGAAGATGAGACAGGGAGCCTATTTGACAAGACATATATTTGCATTATACACTCCCAGTTTGTCATTTCGGGGTCGCGTGTGTTGATCTCGGTTTGCATGCGAATTTTTCAAATACATATTCCATGAACCTACATGAATTCCTCGAAATCCCCAGTCTCATTCCTCATCAACATAAAACAACCTATGCGTGAATTCAAAACGGCACTAATTTATATATTGAGAATAAGGAAAATAGCGCTCGTTTCGTCTCTCTGGAAAATGTGGTCAGACAAGCGTAAAATCACCATAAATTCGAAGCATCATCGTATATCCAGTCAGTTGAAGAATGTATGCAAATTGGATGTACTTATTCAAAGTGTAACGACGCCACAGACAAGAAAATCCGAACCAAACCCGTCTCTCCTCCGGAGACTCACCTTTTCCCGGAAAAGGAACAACTGTCAAAGATGATGTCAAGTTGGCTCTCACTTTTTAATCGATTCATAAGAAGCTCATTGGGAAAAAAAATTGTGGCACAAAAAAATTTACTGTGTAGAAACCTCACAACGAGTTGACTTAAAGTGGGTTTTGGTTACAAGTAAAAGCGAAGCTCAAAATGGGAAAGGGCTCTTGGTCTCACAATCTGACACGAGCTCATGTAGTATGAACACTTGTGAGATCCTGCACAACCATCCATCATCTGAGTAAATCGGATTGAATTGGAGAGAGGCAGAGAAAAACGAGAGTGAAAATGTGAGTCAGTTTTGTTTTCTTTGAAGAGAAAGGCCAAAAGGAATCTGTGTGTCGAGGCACATTCGTATTGGCTGCGTTGCGTTCTTTGTGGCATATATTTGCCAATAATTTCATTTCCTTTCGCGTGCTCCGCCATGCATACCACATTTATCCCCCAAAGGCTGAAAAATATAATTTACGTCGTTTCCACCATCTTCCTTCTCTCTTTCTCTCTACCCAACTTTTTCTATGGTCTTTATTTTTTTCGCTGAAGAAAGAGAAGCTTTGCACTATATATTTTCTTCACTTGTTTGTGTGTAAAAAGCCCCCAAAAATGCCGACTTTCCTCTACTTTATTTTTTCTCTATCACTCTTATAAAGACAGTGTGTGCGTAGTTGGTGATAGACCGTAAATCATCTCGAGTCTAGTAAAATTTCTTTCTCTTCGTAAATTTTTTTGCACTTGTTGTTAGTTAGTGGAATGTGGTGTGAATTTTTTTTCTCTTTCTGGAAAGGAATGCATATTATAAGAGGAGCATAAAAAATTCATTATATTATTACACGGACATTCCTTATACTCAGCAGGCCTTCTCAATGAAGCTACAAAGCGATAGAGGTTTTCCTTTTTTCTTTCTCCGTGAGAAGCACTTTGCTCAGCAGAGTGTGTGCATTCTCTGGCTTTCACCTATAAAGAGACGAAGAAAGCGATCCTGAAAGGCGTGTGTGCAATTTCACTGACACTGAGCGAGTAACAGACATGCTGCACTATTGTAAAAGGAAAGTACCAACATTCTTCGCAGAGAAGGCCATGGTTGGTGCGTTCTATAAATAGTAAATATGTACATTGTAATCAGAAACGAATACGATACCACTGACTTAATAATACAGTTGGAAACTCAAACGCAGAATACAAAGTTTGTCACCGAGGATTTCATGTGTGTAGGCGAAAGGAATTATATTTCTATGAAATTCAGTTTTCAAGATTTTCTCCATCCTGTTGCCCAATTGGGTATTTCCAGCAGAGAAAAGAGTGTGGAGGCATGTGTGAACGTTAAAGTTTTGTGAGTACTCGTATTTTGTACAGAAAAAAACTTCAGCTTCTTCATCCCTAGAAAGAAAGTTTTCCAATATAACAGCTGGAAGATTGGCGACGCGCATAAAAATTTTAAAAGAATACAAATCTCTCCCAGTAATGAATCGGAGAGTCAAGGGAGCAAAATAGGCTGCTATATTCATGAAGTGCTTGAACAAATTGGAATTGTTCCGGGAAGGAGTGGCCGCCTCTGGGAAAGTAAATTTAAAAGCGTACAAGGGAAATTGGCAAGAATCTTTCCAGACGGAGAAGGAGGACATCGGATGTCTCTCTCTCATTAAACTAAAGGGTCGCTTTGAACTCAATGGAATTGAGTATAGAATTGCCGTTCATAAAATGCACGCAGTGCAACGTTCTCTGTGCAGTTTCTCTTTTAGAGAACATACCTCCACGATTTTCTTTTTATGCTTTACAAATCATGTATTGTGTTTTTGACTGGAAAGAATCACTATAGCATATATATGAAAAATGGCAACTTTATAGAGAGACAGAAATCCCGAGGGCGACACTGTCATTTTATTGCATTCCGTTAGCCTGACTCCTCGTTGAAAGTTATGGCGAGTGAAGGAGGACGACGTGGTGCGTTTTTCATGCAATGTTTTCACACATGACGAGATCCAAGGACAACGAAGAGAATGGATTTGATCTCGTGACATAACCAAGTTCTCAAGTTTGAATGCCTCGAGTTGACCATGGCGTACGTGCTGCCAACTTTGCACTTGGTTGCATTCATGCACACGCAGTGCACTCATCCGCCGAAATTATGATTTTCATCGTTAAAGAAAATGTTACTTCGTCAGAAACAGGTATGCAACTTTTCCCAAGTTCCTTTTCTGCCAATCATGTAACCCCTGTCGAAGCACAGAATTGTGAAGACCAAACTTCTGGGAAGGTCGAGTTTCGCGAAATGTTGTCCAAGTTCTGATGCGCTTAATTTCTGTATTTCTCCGCACTAGATTGAACTATTAATGTCGTTCATCTGTCACGCTCCATTTGTGTGTAGTTTGTTACACGAAGCTAGGACATTGGGTATACATATGTAGTGGAAAACTGCAAAATGTACATTTTGGAGCAAAATCGACTTTCTAGTGCCCGAAAAATATTTCTCTTCGTCTTTCTACACCTCCAGAATATTGAATCCGTCCTCAGTCTAGACTCCACTCCTGTTGGGACGTTTCAACATAATCACCTGGAAATCACCCGCAACCATTCTGCAAAGAAGTTTGAAAAAACTAGAGGAAAAGATGTTCGACAAGGCAGACCACTTTTCTTGTAGAAAACTTTCCTTCTCGCCAACTCACCCTAAGAGTGCTCGCTCACCATCATGATAGATGAGCAGTGTGGTACAAGTTGATTCAAAACGTATGTAGGCACACTGCCAGCACATGGTCGGTGATGATATCTCAGATCAAAGTGTTCAGTTCGAGAAGTTACATCTGGAGAGAGAAAGCACACACCTCTCCTCTTCCATGTCACGAGGTGGTAATAATAGGAAATGTAACTGAAAGGAAAACAAGCCTGGATAGAGAAAACTCTAGAGAAACGTGAGTGCAAAGCCAGTTTGGTCTGTGAGAAAAAATGTGCCGATAAATACCGTCACACAAGGTCCAATAAATACATACCTATATATATATATTACATCAATAGTTATTCGAGGAACGACAGTCGCTGAATTTTAAACAGGGGGAAAATGCCCACTTTCTCTCTCATATTCTAGCAAAGGACAGTGTAGTAACAGTGAACTCTGGGATAAAAGATGAACGGTGTCCTGACACGAAAGGAGATCAACCTTTTATTATGCTTTCTCTCAGTTCGACACATTTTCCCTGGAATAAGAGGCGAGTAACCTCAGTGAGAAAATACGTAAGGGTAATACTAATCACTGTTCTCATGTATGTATTTGAGGCAGTAATGGAAATGCTTTGTGATCTTGTGTCATCATTATCATTGTCTTTTTAGAAGCAGACGGATGCTAGGAGTACAAGACCCAGAGAAAGCAGCTGTGACATTGCACATCGTCTGGTGATCTGGTTTTCATGTCATGTGTCGAAAAATGCCTTTACCTCTATTAGCATCATCTTAAGACCGTATTCCCTTCGGCATCAGATATCATCGCATTTGCAGTAATAAGACACTCATAAAATCTGACGCTTTGCCTCCGTTCGATTGAGAGTAGGCTTTGAAAAATGGAAACCAGAGAGATAAAATGGACTTCTCCAGTTTCCCTCTGTCTTACGATTGCAAGGGTGCATAACTTCTAAGGCCATCTCGATTATGGTGGACGTGGAAGAAATGGACAAAATATACAAAATGGGTTTTAATAAAAAATCCTGCAGAAAATACGAGCGTCAGAGGAGAATTTGTAATAATTCCTTGTTCTTATCTATAGTATGATATTGTTCAAATCAATACACTTTAAAGAAAACCAACTTGGCAGTCTCTGTAACGTTGGCTGTGATTTTTTTTCAAAAGTACATTAAACACATTTATAATAATCCCATAAATGATACACAGCGAGCTGAGCACTGTAGCTCGTCGAAAATAAACATTTTACGTCTTTTAAATACTACATATCAATTAATGATTTATATTTATTTTGTCCACTTTCTTCCATTTCATCCGCTTTCAGGACTCCAATTTGAAAATGGAAGAATCCATTGTCCACTGGTCCTTTCATCCTTGACTGATTGCGTGTTTACGTATGCGAAATACATCCGTTGATGTCGTACTCACCGTAAACCTTTCAAATTGGAGGAAAGGAGAGAGAAGAAGGACGTATTTCTTAATGTTTGCTGAAAGTGGAAATGATCCTCCAGATATGTACTTTGTTTTGCAACAGCTCCTCTCTTGGTTGATACCTCCGTAGATACTCAATAAATAAAGCGATTTGTATTTGTTCTTTTGCACAGTTCCACAATGTACATTCAGAATTCGTGCTGTGATTTTCGCATATCGAGCGAATTCCACGACTGGAGCATTATAATTGAGCAAACAAACATATCCATATTATTTAGTTTCAGAAAGCGACAGATGAATTGGCCAATAACTGAGCCATGGGCCGAGATGAAAAAGCCTTTTGATATGTGTACGCAGCGATTTATGATTTCATTCCCCCGAAAAAGAGAGTAAGTCGGATATTTGTTTAGAGTTGTCGAATGTTTGTCATAGTATAATTAAGTTGAGACGATAGAGGAACTACTAGTATGAGATATCAAAATATTCACTCGTCGTATTTACTAATCTGCAGCTATGTACCCTTTATTCCTATTTATTTCTTAAATATGCATGCAAACGAGCTTTTTACTTTGTCCGTCTGCAAGATTTGAGAGACTCTTGTAGATAACTGCATACGTCCGGCTGGGTGCTAAGTTTTCATGACATTTTGTGCTGAGAAGCAAAAATTAGGAAATATGCACGACTCTGCTTGATTTTTGTGATGCCCCAAAGCTTTGAAATGCCTTTCGTGTAATGTGGTTTCACTTACAGCAAGAGAAAGTACACACTTGAATCAAAACTAGCTTTGGGGAGGAGACCACACAATTTTCTGGTTAGCTCTTCTGTTGTGGATTTTTCAGGGTTTAGACGTCCTTACAGGGTACGTCGGTACATGTTTTTGAAGTGGACGTGTTTCTCCTTTCCAGAATTTACGTCTTAAATTTCTACTTCATTCTAAAGTGAAACGTGCCTCGAATTTTTCTCTTCTCTCGAGTGGATGACAAAGTGCACTACCTTCATTGCAAAGCTCATTGGTCTGTCAGAAAAACGTTTAGCAGGGCCTCTTGAAAATAAACTGTGATTCACTTGTCTTTCCACTTGAGTCGAGACCAGCCTAGGAAATATGATGGCGGAGGTAACTTAGCAAAAACATTCTCTGATGACATGTGTAAGCGCAGTTGGTGTAAGCACGTGCAATCAACGTCTGACAAAGACGACTCAATAATCATTACCTGACTCAAATCAATCACCGGTATAAATATCAACCTTTGAACTTACGGCCACAGCAATTTCAAGAATGCGCGTAATGAATGCATCTATATTTCCAGAATCCTCGGCACAATTTTCTGTGACCTACAGTCACATTCGCCCATAACGACTGCAGTAGTAATCGACTCTTTCATTTACCCTGAAACGGTCTTCGTACTCTCTCTCGTTTACAATTTTCAAACCCACTCACAATCAGGCCATATCGTTAGCTAAATGACAGCTCTCCTGTCACCACGAGAGCCTGGCTTTTATCATGCCAGCACCACTGTCTGGATTTTCGGGCTTTGGAAGGAAAAAGTTTTTTAAAAAATCGAGAGCACCACATTATTTTTTTATTATATGTCGAGAGGTTCCGTGCACCTTCTCCACAAGCATCACCGTTACTACAGTGATTACAAAACTAACCCACGTACACACCAAACTAATATAATAATCTCTTAATATGCCTCTCGAAAAATTTGAAGGTATGCTAATGGCATTCCGTGATGAAGAGGACTCCTTCCACTAGCGAGAGTCTCCATTGGGAAGTAATCAAGTTTCTGTGTCTTTCATCGCAGGAAAGTCGCGTAGGACAAAAACGGCACTCCGATGACAATGTGCACGACTACCAAAGATATACATGGCTGTCATCACAGTATACGATGGCGACGGTATACCTACAACTAAACTTGTTTGAATAAGGAAAAGTGAAGTTCGTACTAAAATAATGAGGAAAATGAGAAGAAATTAATGATATCATTCCAAACCATGAGGCTACGGACAGTGACTTTTGAACTTTCTCATGAAACCACCACAATAGTTCACTTTATATAACACTTTTTTTTTGCGGGGAACACTACTCGTTAGAAAAATTTTCCTATCTAAAGTGAATGAAGTGAATGTATTTCTCTTTCCTCATTTCAGAAGATCAGTAATTACTGCGATAAGGTTTTCCCATTTCAGACCAAAAAAATTACAACGTTGTAGAGACCTTGACGGAGGGAGCTGATTTCTAGTCCTTGATTTAAATACGAGAAAGTCTACTTATAAAAGGTGCCCATACAAGACTCAAATGGCTTGTGAGAGGAACCACTAATGAAAGAGAGAGATGATAAATCCAGCGTCGCAAACGTAAAAACCCCTCAATAATATTTATTGCCAACTCATTGTCCCCGAAAACAATGCGGAATTGTATGTCAATTGCTGACACGGACTTCACAGTGATTGTCGATGTTATTCATACATTATCGGCAATCCCCTTGAGAAAAAAACTTTCAGCACACCACTCATTTACACGCGTGTGTACAAGCAATTATGACTAAAGACATTTTCAGCATTTCCCTCCCAATTCATAGTCATAAGCTCAGTTTCGCGTGTAGGCATTAGCTGCGATTTCATTTTCAACGAGAATGTCGTTGTTTGAGCACTCTTTTGTTGTAGGAATTACGAGAGGAAGAAAGTGATATGAAAAATACGCAAAAAGTGGCAGTCATACACAGAAAGCTTCGATGGCATGCAATGGATGCCGAGAATATTATATTTCATAGGTTTCACAGCTTTAGGACTACCTCTGTCTCAACATGTCCTTTGGGAAAATTCTAAAGTCAAGATGAATGAAGTGCCTCTCTCTGTGCATATCACCGAATTTGAGGCCTCTATTGTGAATTGCATATTATCGATGTATATTGACATTAGTAGTCAGTGGTGGTGATGGTGTTTGCAAACAAGGGGAAATAAATGCGAATGACATCATGCGTCACATACATACCATATCCGTCTTTCACAAACATTATATCTACACACATGACCACTCTCAGAAAACACGAGTTGTAAATATACATTTGTACGTGCACTACTGCATATTTTTGCCCTCTCTCAAATTACATGTGCATATTTTATCCCTACTTCTTGCCTCCTGTGACATATATAACGTGCGACAAGACGGAGGAACAGTGTGTGCCAAGAAGAAGCTTTAACGAAACGAAAAAGATGGTCACCATCTGAGGCACCATTGTTTGGAAGTAATACCAAGTGGGATGATGGAGCACAAGTTAATGGTTACTTTTTTGATGGTGATAATGACAAGCTCACGTCTCTCTCTCTCTCTCTCTCTCTTTCTCTGCATATTATAATCACTTTATACACAATTGACATCCCCTGCCATTCACTCACTCTTAAACTCTCTAAATGGCTTTGGCAATGTTTGCATTTTCAACATTAAGTGGATGAGCGAACGTTGCACCCACACACAATCCAACAAGTATCATCTTTGAAGTGACACACAATACGTGATGGTAATTGGATAGGAAGCAGAAATATGTGTGCCTTTTCTCTCTCTATCTTTCCATCTCAAATCTTTGTGTGTGATCATTTCATGTGCTTTACAGTTGCACACATAAACTACACATCTTCTTCTAGTGAAACGGGATGTCGGATGTGTGTGGAATGGTTCCATGTAAAAAAAACCTTCTTAATGGGACACGCCAGAGGAAAAAGTATTACTTGCACTCTTTCTCTTCTCTCTCTTTCTCTCTCTCTTTGCATTCATTAATCGACATGACTGATGGTACTCCTTACTGAAGAGAGAGAGAGAGAGAAGGAAAGAAGAAAAAAACTGACTGACTTGTGAATGGTGGTGGTGGACAATGTCCCATTGTGGGGAGAACAGTACAGTTGTAGTAGTGAGTAAATATGGTAGTTAGCGCACTCAATACCGAGTTTCTCTCTCCTTTTGTCAACATATCAGAAACACAAGGCTACTCAACGATACGGAGATTCGCTCTGTAGCAGGAACAACCACACCACTCGAAGCGAATAATGCGAAACACTACTGTCTCCGAAATTCGCCGCTAGTAATTATGATAGATTAACAATTTTTCATTTTTTTTCTCTCACTTTGCTTGATGAACAATAACCCGATATTATACTGAATCACATATCAGTCTCACACACCCGAAGGAGTGTATCAAAGTATGTATAGACACATAATCAATTCAATATCTGAGTTGCCGTCGCATCAAGAGTCAAGTGAGAGCATCTACGGGTAGTAATTGTGCACATGTCTTGTGTGTCCGAGTAAATTAATGTGGTGTGAAATTTGCAAGCGTTTATCCTCTCGCAATCATGCTGTCGATTCGTGGAAGTGAGAGGTGAAAATGAGGCTGTGAACGTTTGGTATCACAAATTGCGAGTATTGCACATCAAAGCTAATCGAGAGGGAGAAGAAAGGGTTTGCAGGAGACGATGACGACGACGAGCAATTTCCATTTTTGAAACTGCAAATTTCAATCGAAAGTACGCACACAGCTCCGTCTCGGAGAACTCTATAAATCTGTCACGTGTGTCGTATTGATTACAAGAGAATTTATGACAACCACAAAATCATTTGTGGGCACTCATGCGGAGGCACGCGAGACAAACAAAAAGTTTAAAGGTGGATGCATTGGAGGAGGTTGTAAGCTTGCTCAAAGTGGAAAAGTTTGAATGATTTTTTACTTTAAAGAAAGATTCCTTGCTTAAAATCAGCCATACTTTGTCACTGACGACAAAAGATGAAAGAGAGTGTAATAATTGTAAATACGTAAATCAAGAAGAATTGCGGGCAGCGTCCCTACACTCGCTATTTAACGGTGAGTCATGCCGAACAGAAGTTATTTGAGCAGATTTGTTAAGGGAGAGGGTTTAAAAAACAAATTTGTGAAAATAATTTATGCACCTCTCAAATATTTGTTTGTGGTAAATATTCCCCTTTGTATGACACACACTGAGTCTAACCTTTGTCTCGTGCTTCATGCGCGAGGAGCACAGAGATCATCCAAATATTTACTATTAAAAAGGGCTTAACGACCTCTAAGTTAATTTTTTTATCACTTCCGTGTCTAGTTCCTTGAACCGAATGCGAACCTTGTCCTTCGAATGTTCTAAAATAAAGTTCACTCAAATCTTCGTTGTCGACCCATAAATCGGATAAGTCAATGAGTTATTTATGAACGAACACTCTCTCTCTCTGAATATGTGAACCGCTCTTCCCTTTCTTTACGTCACTTGAGTTAATCCTGTAAGGAGGCAGATAATGTTGTTATATGAATACTTTCGAGAAGGCAAAGCACTTTAGTTTGAGGAGATAAGAAAGCCCTTCATTTGCACAACCCTTGGAAGAAAGTCGTAAAAAAGTAGTCTGACTGAATGAGTTTGCAATTCCTGCATTCAATTTGGTCACCGTTTTTATTAGATTCTTTCTCGTCTCGATCAACTCATTTTGGCTCTGATAAAAAGGGAAACTTTTCCAACAAAGTATTCCCCGTATTCTGTTTAAATATATTTCATACATTAAGGAGAAAGTTGTGGGGCAACGACGTAGTAAACAAGTTCCTAATTTACGTGAATAACAACTGTAAAAAATACTGTTTCGTTTCTTCCGTCATGGTATTCTTGTCATCTGCCAATTCACTTGGAAATAGTAAAGGTGTGAGACACATGACGACCTTGTGGAATCCATTCATATTTCGTGCTCACTTTCCCCAAAACTGGAATATCATTAAAAGAGAGAGAAAGAGATCAAGCTGCTTCCACACGAGTGAGCATATAAGCAGTAAAGAATTTTATGCTTTCTTCAATACAGAGTACACGGTACACCCATTTCCCCGTGTTTGTGCCATGTTCCAAGCCACATGAAACCGAAGTAGAAAAACACGTGAAGCTCTGGTGAATGAGATGGTCACAAACAACTTTTACTTGTTACAAGTAAGTCAGGCTCGCACTCACTTTCGTTTGTCGACTCGCTAATGCTAATGAAATTTTTGCTATTGCGACTCACCCACATTTCCGCAGTAATAAACCAATATAACTCTGTTACGTTCCCTGTAACCCTAACCAAAATACGTGTTAGCCGTACCAACGAGATTTTTTGTGAGCGTAGATGAACCAAACCACGAAGCCGATTCTGAAGTATCATACCTCAAAAACGCAATAGTTAATCAGAAAGATGCGCAGCAGCATAATAAAATGTTTACTACGCGTTCTCTAATATTACATTACTCAAATTCCAAGTGACAATTAATATCACTATTAAAAACTTTTTTTGCAAATTAATTAGTGGAGAGATTCCTGTCACGTCATACTCACCACATGCGTGGGTCTCCTCAGACAACACTGAAACTCTCGGAAATTAGTGGAGAGAGTCTGGAAATTAAATTATTTTTAAGTGGCAAACATTTCACTCCCATGACCATGTACATTGATGCTTTTTTAAGTTTTTTTCAGTAAACATAAGCCTACACGTACCCCCACTTTGCTTAGGCATTTTTAAGCAAACATATTGAGAAAGAGCTGCATCTCTCAGGGTCATCCTTGTTTCGCCCACTTGCCCTGTAACTCACGACTTCCACTCTCACTTCTCTCATGGCGATATCCGTTGCAACATGATATCCATGATGCCCCGTTCAAGTGCCTCTAGTGTGTAATATATTTCCCGAGTTTGCTTAGATTGCTCCATAATGATGCCAACCAAGGCAATTATCGTACGCAGAAAAAAATAGGAAGGAATTGCCTCAAAGTTGCAAAAAAAGAAGAAACCCCATTCACAACTTACGACACTTGTTCCACCGACTATCCAGACCACTTCATCATGATGATCTTGACAAAGTTAATCATCTAAAATCTCCTTCTCACAGTGACTGCACAAAACAAAAATTGCCAGTCTACGAAATTCACCCTACATACCTAGGTACATGCATATCATGTTCATAATATTGGGCATATTATGTGAGAGTTATATGAAACATATAGCACTTTTGCTGTATGAAGAGACCCCACAAAAGTGTTGAATGGGAGTAGAGCGAGTTCATTAAATTAACTGTGTTTGTCTGCAGCAAAGCGTCAGTATATGTCATCAACTCATGCCACACAAATTGAATCATATCCTTCCTTTCTCCTTCTCACGCAGGCAAAAACGACGGTGGAGAAACAACGCTAATAATTAAGATTTGCAAATAATGCATCTCTCCCTTTTTGGAAGCAATTTATTACGCATCAAAATCACTTTTGTCGTCAGATCACAAAAGGCCTTCTCTGTTTCTCGGAAAGTCCTTTGAGAGTTTGGTTGACGAGCACAAAAGAGCCTTGCACAAAAATCACTCAATTATTAGCCTTGACAAGGTTTTCTCACAAGAATTTCTTGCACGGCCTTTGAGCTAAAAAGTTTCGTTCTCTTCCTTCACAAATGATGATATAATTAATGGCTTACGTACAAAAAAGCAATTCTTTTTAATGACAAACAATCGAGAGACAGTTAGCAAAAATGTAAAGACACACACAGACGTACAATCCTGATGAGCGTGTAATGATGAGGAGGAGGGCAAAGCGAAACAAAATCGTTAGGCGATTTGAGTGAGACAGAGAGTAATGCACTGCATTTGAAAGTTGGTGGTTGGTCCGTCTCATACACGTCAAGCCGAGGGAAGCATATTGGAAATTATTGGTTTCTCATCTTAATTTATGGGCAGGAAACTAATAATCTGTATTCAAGTCGACTGTGGATGTAGTATTACGGTCAAATGCATTGTTAGAAATACTCTATCTTGAATCATGCACACGTTCCTAGCTTTTGCTCAAATGCTGAAGCCGTCGCAAATATCTTAGCACACCGGAGAGTTCCTCACGTTACTACACACGCCTCCACATGAGAGTGATATAAATGAACACACTATTTATGAGCCACACAACAGTGCAATTTGGAAAGCACGAGCCAGACTTTTATGAGTGTAGCAGTCTACACACCAGAAGAAAGCTTGTGGATGTTTTGATACTCCTTTAATAGCTCGCTCAACGTCGGGTGTGCAAATGACCTTGAATTTTTTCCGCACAGTTGTTGAAATATTTTATTTTAGAGTAAAAATTATACCAATCCTTCAAAGTTGCATATGGTTTGGTTGAAGATGCACATTGCATGTTTTTCATTTTGAAGCGCAGTACAACGCAGTTTTCAAACAAAAAGCTCCAAGCTCAAGACATAATAGCTCTTTTATTTTTCACGCAAGACTACACGACACCACATCTGCCTTGGTATACGGTGTATTTATAGCACGTTAAATTATCCTTGAAACGAGACGTGCTCGGATTTAACGGGCTATTGAGAGTGTCTCTGTGGTCATTTGCTCGCTTTTTGTGTGACTCTTGAATTTCACAATCTGTGAAAAATAAAGAAAGCAACTAGAGGGAGACAGAAAGACAGAGATTGAGTCGTTTTTTTGGGTGGAAAAATTGTAACGGTCATTGTTACTCGAAATAAATGCGAAAGTCTCATATTATGTTTTCTCCACACGTTCATATATTAGCCAGCAGTGAAGCGTTTAGTGTGCAAGCTACCCTTTGACAAAAAAGAAACCACTATGGTGATATCTGGTGTGCCAACCCATAAAAATGTGTGAACACACAAGAGCAAGAGTTATGGCTATCGTATAAAAACGTATATTTTTGAAGGAGCACCCAAACCGAAACAACTCGAAAACAGGGAACCGTTGTTTACCGCTCCTTTTTATTGTCGCGTAAGTAACGTAAGCCACGATGATGACGACGACAGAATGCGTTTTCAAAGACTTCCATGCAGATCGTTGATATACCGCCATAAAAATCTAAACGTGTGTCCCTTTGATAATTCAAATAAATACAAACACTTCAAACGTGCCCGTGTGAGTGTGTACTTTTTTCTACTCTGATGAATTTCAAATGACTTTGAAATGCGAGAAAATGGAGGACATGATGATTTTTTGTTTGCGATAAAAATGGAATCACACTTTATCGTATTTTTTCTCTTTTTCGCTCCGTGTGCTAAATTCAAGGATGCATGTCTCAAGAATTAAAGGCATACCTGTGCAGCTCTATAGTAATTCTCTGTCTTTCTCTGTTGTAAAAAGACTTCCTTTGATCTCTACTTTTTTGATTGTGTTACAACGAAAAAAATGGGAAGTTGGGTGGAAGTAGCAATTATTCCGGTGTGTGCTCAACACTTTGCAACAAAATACACTTGCATTTACTTTACGAGAATCAGAGAAAGAGAGAAAATGAAAAAAAAAATGAAGAAAAAGAACACATCCTGTTAATTTTCTCTCTCACTTCAGTTAAATATAGAAACAAGTGTAAAGTTTCGCATTGACAATTTTTTTTTGATGAGGAACTACGTTTTCGCTCCCTCACCAACTTTAAAGCACCCCAACTTGAGTAAATGCTTACTAATATTAGCTCTATTCTCATGAGGAACAACGACAGAAAAAGGACAAAGTAAGGTATTAGCACAAAATATATACATAAAATTTATCATCGCTCATGATGTTTTTTTCGCACATCTCTCTCTTTCTCTCACCATCTCTGTGATTACAAAAGTGACTACAGGACGAGAGCATTTAAGAACGTGCACAGCACCCCATACCGGTTCGTGCTTAGGCACTCACGAATTGCTTAATTCAAATGAAAACAAGGTAGTCATCACAACGACGTAGGACGTCTTTTTGCAGAGTGGTGTGCACTTTTTCCTCATCTTTCTCGTCATCGCTCTCTCTGGCTCTGTGTGCAAAGGAAGATTAAGGTTCTTTTGTTATCGGAACGTTCCTCTTTTTCCTAATACCTTCCTCATGAGTCTCGCATTTCTTGTCGGTGGCCTCTTACTGAATTAATATGACATGCGAATAATGACAAATTACACTGCACCTTCTGCCCAGTGTGCGTATACGGGATATTATACTCTCTTTCTGAGATTGGTGCATTATTGTCTGCTTGAAAAAAAGTATATTATGCACCTACCCATGTGCTTAATATCATTTTCAAACCCCCGAGACGATACGGCGTGTAATGTAATGTACACATCATCATTTAAACTCACTCGCTTGCCGATGGTGTGAGTAAATAAAAAAAGTAGTGAAGGAGACGACGACAATGCATGAGATGGCTACTCATTTAACATCCTTTTTTACTCGACAACGACGACTAATACATTTTTTTTGCATATACGGTATACCGTCATCAATATTATTGCGTTACTCTTTTCTTTGCGAGGAACACAGTAGCACACGGATGCATTACAAGTGCGCATACATCACACTCCATTCAGTTCGCAATTTGTGTGATTAGCGGAGTAATGCTTTTTTCTTATCTGCGATAAAAGGCGTAGAGAAAAAGGAAAGGCATTTGTAGAAAAATGCACACTTGTTGTTATTACATGGGAAGAAGACTTATCTCTGTGAAAATGTGAGCATTTTGTGTGTGTATATGTATGCTTTGCTATACTCGAGAAGATTCTAATTAGTGAGAGACTCTGCTGGCATCAATTTTTATGCAACAATTTTCCTTCTATTTTCCAGCCCCAGTGATTTTCCCTTGTGCTCAGTAAATCACTGTGAGCTTCGCCGTGTGCGGAGGCATGCTGTTACCTACAAATTTATTACAATACACTCGTCAATGATAATGTGGTGCTCACACCTGTGTAATCAGTTATTTCCTTATTTGTAAACCACATCAACAAAAATGTATATATTTTATCCAGAAGACACGCTCATCAACTTGAAACACATGTAATCAACGTCAGCAATCCGTTTCGCCCATTTTTCTCGATGACTCAAAAATCTCATTTGAAATGGGAACAGAGACACTTGCCCTGTTTTTTCCTTACATTTTCTTAATACGTCTCTTCCTCATTAACCCCAACAAATTTATGATGAAGTTCCAGAGAAATTCACACGATTGGACGTGCTTTTTGCTATACAAAAATGAATTGCGTTTTTTGTCTTGAAAGAAAAAAGAAGACAAGACCAAAAAGGTTTGGGTTCACTTAGGCTTTCATTTTGAAACTTTGATCTTCTTTACTTTCACAGAGGATCTAATTATGCAGAAACGCAGAAATAAATTACGCGCCCCAATGAGCTTATCAAAGGGATGTGTGCACATTCAGTTGTTTACGAGCTCGGAATTAAAAATCTATTTACATGCTCAAAAAGGCAGGGCTCACCACACAGGTGAAACTCGAGTGCAAAGGACATTTTTTCTTGCCATAATAAACAACGGACGACCACAGGATATTTATGAGTGGGGCGATGGTCCTCTGGCAACTTTTGGTTTCATTATCATTTCACTTTCAAAAAAAATGTTCTCATCCTTTTCCCGATTGAACTTTCGAGTCATTCAGCCAGAAGAAGAGAAATATTGCTGAATGGTCATTCGCTCCGATGATGATGACGGTGATGAGCTTTGAAATACTATTCTGAAGATTGCTTTCATCTCTCTTTATATACCGAACTCTAAAACCTTCGAATGACATTTATCAATAATGAAATAATGCGAAGGCCGCGCGCGGCTGTCGTTAGTTTTCTTTTTGAGAGAGGAAATCATTGAATAATTAATTGAATTTTCTTTTGTCAAGAGTGCAATACAAAGTGCACGTGGTCTTATGCATTGAGTCCCTTGATGTTTAAGAGGAGCTTAAAGAAATTTGAAGGATGCACTGGATTGTTCAGTGGGGCATAAAAGTAAAAGTATAATTACAAGGAGAACTTTTTTGCAAACCAGAGAAATGGAAAGCGTAGTGTTATTGAAAATGTTGCTCTGAGAGCAAATTAGTGTGCTTCGTGCTTTCGACAACAGTGTGGTTCCCACAAATTTTCCAAAAGAAAATGAGGAAAAAGGAAGCAAAACTAGGAAATGGGGCAAAATGTGCAAAATACAGAAAAGAAGAAGAGATTGTGGAAAAGGCTTATTGAAATGGTGGGATTATGGTTGAGCAAACCTTTTCTCAGTCTTAACGGTCATACTGTCTTAAAATACGTCAGTAGACTTTTTTCCTGCTCTGATTTTCTTCTTAGTTTGCCACAAGAGGAACTGCTGTGTGCTCGCGCTATCCCAGCGATAATCTGTGGTGACAGTGAAGAATGATGATAAATGTTGGAGTTGCTCTTTGAAATGATGGGTTTTGTCGTTGATTCACTACCGAGCTGTACACTGCCCAGAGCAACAATGTTTCTCTCGCTGCCTGTATCCGCACAAATGAAATATTGTGCACTCGTGAAAAAAATGTGCAAACTGCATCCGCAATCACCCTCTATTTGGTCGTGTGTGCAGAAAAAAAGCTTAAAATATTATTATTATATTGTCTACATACCTACGCTACTGCTTTGCATAAAAAATTCGGTGTTGCACATTCATACCTTTGGAACGTACTACACTCTCTTGTGGAGCTATCTGCAAATTTAATCTGCTCATTCATACATCTAATGTGAGACTCTATGCAAAGCCAGTTGCAAAAGATAATTCGTCTGACAATATAAAGCTGTCTGCCAAATCAGGCGTAAAGCGACTTGTCTTTATTTACAATGACTCTAATAATCCAACAACTTAGAACAAAATAATAATAGCCGACCCAGAAACATTCTTCTCTCTTTCTCTCTCCCCACATGCAGACATACATTTTGGCATTTGCAATGTGCAGAGTATTATATGAGCACACACATCAGAATTTGTGCATTGTTTGATATGTTTACGCTACTCAGCAGGAGGACAAGGGATTATAATATGAACAAAGTACATCTTATTACCATCATTCTTTTCATAGGGACATGATATCAAAACGCACATCTTTTCGCCAACATCTCCATATTATTATCCTCACATATTTCAAGATGTCCTGAATCTCCGTTCCGTATTTATATTTTATGTCATTTTTACACAATGCATCTCATTGTGCGGGCAATAAGACAAAAAACCCTCCGAATGATAACGAAAAAAATGAATGAAACAAGAATCCAAGGGAAAAAACACGCGAGTGAGATGCATGTTTACAAAGTACACATAGCATAAAGCAGACCCATAATGTGTTCCTTTATATGTATCAGGAATTTCTTTATTTTGTCTTTTTTTTTAACTTGTTGTACTGCACCACCATTGCAATGTCATTGAGAAAAATATGTCCAATTGTGACACTTGTTGTGCACAGTTTTATAGGTGCGCTTGCACTATTTTAGCACAAGATGTAGACTCTCAGAGAGTGTTTGGCTCTTAAAAAACGACGCATACACAATGAATAATATACGAGCTGGGAACAACGGAGAGAGTAATGTGATGTTGGTCTCTTTCGGGACGCTCAAAATACTCACGAGACTCCAAGGAAAGCTTGGGAGAGCTCTCGAAATTGTTAGCGTGCAACGAATTTTCTATTATTGTTTATTGTCAGCATTGGCAATTTGCATGCTCACCTGTGCTCTCTCTCCCTTCTCTCGCGTTGACACGCTCTCGTAAGACTTTCTTCTCTGAGAAGAAAAAGGCATGCATAAGTTTGTGCATTCAAGTTGAAGCAATATCGCTCACTCTCTCGCTTGTGTGTGCTATATGCAAAAAAACTTAAGGGGAGATATATGTAGCGTCCTCAAAGAATTCTTAAATAGTTTCTCTCTCCCTCTCTTGAATGAATGAACCTCCCACTGCCATCACTTCTCACGACGTCAAAAAAAGCGACGACGAGAGAGCAGAGAGGAAAACATGACAAGCACACAAGACACGTGAGGAGATGACCAAATAGATGAGAAAAGCAAATAAGCAAACAAGGAAAAATAAGCGCACTCACACACACCAAAAAATGTATAATAACAATATATATTCTGAACGGAGCAGATGAAACGGATTACAACGACAAAACATATTGTGCACACTCTCCTGTCTTTTGAATACTGTTTTTTTCTCTTCCGAGTATACAAATATACTTCATTTAAAATCACCAACGACTCCTCCTCGGCGATGCAGTGACTACAGGAAAGAAAATGGTCTAAATTTGAGATCTCTCTGCACAGATGATCGGACACGCTCTTGAGCATTAAACATCGGAGATCATATACAAGAGGCCTGCATGTAACTCCATTTTCACCGATGAAACATGATATATGACATGAGACACGCCGTGGGCAACATTAAATGGCAGTGGTGCGGAGGGAGGGAAAATGAGAGAGCTATATTTGAAAATGCCAGGCGAACAAAGTCGAGGTGGTGTATGATGCGGTTATCGTTTTGGAGTAAGGCTCAGGTTATGCTCACACATTGTAAACAAGTCGACAAAGAAATGTAATACATCCCTCACTCCTTTATTGTTTTGCAAACTCAGCACACTTTTTTAGGGTGATAGAGTTATATGTATGGATCCTATGTGCTTTGCAACCTTGATCATCATCATCGTGATAATGTTTAAAAAAGTAAATGCGAACAATAGTGAAAAGTGCAATCATTTATGCATTTGGTGTTACCCCCATTCATTATTCACAGTCGTCTCCCTATGGCGGTGTGTGAAAGTGTGCAGTTTCACTGAAATAGAGGATACGACGATATATTAACGAGAGGAGAATGAGCGTGAAAGAGTTTTTCACTGAACGTCCATCTCCGACTCTCAGGGGGCGAGTCTCTTCCAAAGATGATATTAGGAAAGTGTAAAAATGTCTTCGACATTGTTGCCCTTGCAAAGACACAGCGTTTCTTTGAGTCCCCCTCTCAATTCATTTTATGCTTGCACCCATTGTGAGAGATTCGTTTTTTTACAAAGTAATACCACATGCCACGAAGGAAAACACTTAGGTTACCATTTATAACTTCATCGACTCTCGACTCTCTGAATCTATCAGAGAGAGAGAGAGAGAGCAGTTTTTTTTGTCGCGATATGTATCATGGGCATCATCATCATTTTTGGCTTTTTTGACAATGGTGTACTCACTCACACACGGCAGTCATCATCATCGGCTTGTGAGAGAGATCCGAATCACACACTTTCCATGAGAGTCACACTTCATCGTCGTCGTCGTCGGAAGCAGTGACCGAAAAGGTATGTGAGGGAGCCGAAGGAGAGAGAGAAAACAACAATAAAACTTGATACGTTGATTCTATCATTTGTAGCATGTTAATTGTGCTTTCGTTGTTTTGATGAGTAATAAAACTGTGTCACAAGTCATCAACCACATTCACAACAAAAAGACTGTGCCTTGTTCCCTGATCTGAACAAATGTGTAAATGCTCACTTTTCACCTCCCCTTCACATTTATTTTCTCACACACTGTGAGAGTTCCTTGTACTTCCTCGCCACGTCTTCGTAACGTCACAGTCGTATTTTTAGTATATCCTCAACTTGTGAATGAATGAATATGAAAGAGGGAGATGTGGTGTGGCATAAATCAGAAAAGTGTACCTAGTTAAAAGTTTCGTCTCTCATCAACTTATGACTCTCCGCAGACAATCAGTCAAACTGATTTGCATGTATTATCGTGTCAAAGCCGAGGGAAAAATTAGACCCAGCCCAAAAAAACAGAAGAATGGTCATGACTTTTTATGAATGTATACAGCACTCAGTTGTTGCCATTTCTTAGTATTACACACAACTCATGTCTGCAGAGAAACGAGAGTTTTATTTTCGTTTTTGGTGATACGTTTTTCTCTGCTTTGTCTCATCCCACTACATCATCGTCATTACCTCTGTCGTCATAGTGCGCAGTAAATTTTTGAAGGGATTTGAGAATTGAAAGTGTAGTGTTGGTCATGCAATTTAGAGAATGAGGATGTTCGCGACATATAATGCAGAAAATGATGTGTCACATGAATGTTTCCTCTAAAGGATTATAATCATATGCGTCTTCCTATAATACCCTCTTTGACACATTGTCAGAGCACCACTTCAGTATTTTGTCGAGTTGACACGTCGAGTTAGAAGAACGTCGAGTTTGACTAATAAAAGTAGAAATGTTTCGAGTTGCATTTCCTGCGGAATAAGTTTTCAAATATCAACTTGAAGAAATCCATTTTCTCACAACTTTTTTATGAATACTATTACGCCTATGAAAGCATCATCATTCGTAAAAAGTTTTGATAGGAACAAACCAATACGACAGGAATGATGCACTTCACCTATCCGTTCATCTAGAAAGGATGTAAATTATTAGCATAACGATATATTATTTGAAATGATGATGTGAATGGAAATTGTTTTTCTCGTGAGAGACACGCTACCGCGGTTGACATGAGTCGATGACAGATTTCAAAGTTTTCACCCGTCACTCCCCATCACTTATCTAACGCTCTTTTTGGATCACCTTTTGTTATCATCTTTAATCCTGCGTTGATGCACTTTACTTTCATGACTCACCATAATCATCAACTTACAAAATACACGCCATAATTTTTTTCTACGCATTCATCGAATCAGAGAGAGAGAGAGAGAGAGAGAGAGAGAGAGAGAGAGAGAGAGAGAGAATACATTAAAACGGTACTAAATCGCGTTTAGTGGACTAATATTATTGTAAATTTTATGAGGTGCACATTAATGTAGTGAATATTTCATTTAAAGTCTCAAGTTTGAGATCTCAAGGAAATGAGCTCACTCTTCGCTCAAAACGCCACAAAAGTATTGTCCAACGTTGTTGGGCAGGAGGGTTGTTGAAAATTGAGCAACTTTTGTTTCTCATCCCATTCATCAAAAACTTACCGACATGTAAGTGAAAACGATGAAAGCGTTTTTAACAAGGCAGAGAGAGAGGGGGCAGGAATCTGTATAAGTGGTAAAACTAGCATTTCAATAATTAAGTCAAAAGAATAAAAAAACTTTCCTGGCCTGATAATGGTAACGTTACGGAAAAGAAAAAAACTCATTCATGACTCCAATCCATAGAGCTGCACAAATGGCGGAGGAAAAAAGTAAAGAATATGATCAAAAAAAACTGATATGACTCACTTGCTCAAAAAAAAGCTTACATTTACAATTGTTAGTCTCGGACACACACATGCACACACTACTGCACCACATTTTTTATGAGACAGAGAGAAAAAGAAATGCAGCGAAAAGTCATAAATATTTGATCGCTGCTCTCACTCTCTTTCTTATTCTGCTTAACATTGCATTGCATTCTGTACATGATACGGAGTAGTGCGTTTTCTCCTCTTGTGGGATGAATGAGATGAAAGGAAAAGTTGTAAAACTGGCTTGCCCACAAATACAAAACTTGTCTCTCTCGCCTTTCATTTACTCGCTTTTTCTGCACCATTCATGATTGATGATGTAACAAAGTGAAAAATTCCTTCAAAATGAAAACAACTCTGTAATATATTTTCCAGAGCGTGTAATCTCAAATTTCTTTTTTTTCCAATTCACTAAGCTTTCAATTTCTGGGAAAAAAAATTCTTCCTTTTTTAAAAGTTACGTAATTTGTTCCCTTGATCATGTGCGTGTGTATATGCACACACCTTTAAGTTTTGTGCCTATTCAAAAGTCAAATAGACAAGATTAAAGAAATGCAATATGTGAAGCAGTCAAGGTGGAGTTGCAGGTTGTGACTAGGAAATGCAGGTGAACATTTTACGAAGTGGACAACCATAAGTGCGTTGTAACCCTGCAGTGAGTGATCGCCACTGCCTGGTCTTCGTTTCACGTTATGCTCTTCAATTCCAATGTGAGACCGTTGTCGTCCTGACGATGATAAGAATTGATGATTTTTCTTATACGCTCATATTACATTATATCCGGTGGATTAAAAAGTGAGAAATAATACAAACACAAATAGTATGTGGTACTCTTGGGAAACAAAGTTGGGAAGGTAACGACTAAGCTGCTACAATTGTACATTTGCTCTTCCATACCTTCTGAAAGAAATCCTTTTGAACATTTCTTACCCCACTAACATGCTTATCGCTACCTCAGAATGCCTCCAGTGAACTTGTCCAGAAAATAGGTATGTAATCGAATCCAATGAAAAAAATCTGTGTTCTAAGATAGAGAGAGTGTAGGTATCCAAAAGTACTCTAATTGCATACCTTATCCAGAGACTCAGTGCATCAAGAAACGACCATGTATCTACACACTATTCCTGTGACGAGGAGAGTCGGAAATCTTATGCATATTATACGTTGTATCAACTATCTCCAGAAATGGATCCTTCATAGAAAAAACAGTCTCCCTTCCATACACAACGACTCCTTATATTTTACGACTCTCTCGTCGTCAAAATTTGTTGAGCCCTACTACTACTGCTGCTCCTGCTCATCCCGCTGCCGTGTTTATGCGTGTGTGCATCGTAATGTGGCGTGTTACAAGTATGCACGTGGAGAGAGATAAGTTGAATGCTTCTCACTCAGCATCCGTATTTGTGTTTTTTTCTTCGTCTGGTCCAAGGGAAAATAGATGGAATGCTTAATGCCCAGAAGGAACGATTGTCTACTTTAAAAACGCACTCGTTCAACAACGTTACAAGCACAAGTCTTGTACTTGTTTTTTTCTGTCTGAAAGCGCCGACTGACAACATCTCCCACCAATCATTACACAGAGTCGCTACATCCGCTCAGAGAGTTGTACCTGCAGCAGAGAGAGAAAAATGCCAGATTTTTTATTATTAAACACCGTTGACACCAATATCGAAACGAAAAGGACTAGCTCTTGATGCGTGCAAGTTAAAAACTATATAAAACGACGGTAAACTCTCATGCATGTGCACAACTCCTATTTTCTCTTCACAATTCAGATTGCGATGAGGGAGAGAGAGAGAGAAAAATGTCATTTTTATGTATGCATTTGGATGTATAATGGCTCTCAAGTTCTCTTGAGTGGATGATGATGTGAAGAAAAGTGTGAGTGAAAAAATAGCAGTCAGCCGTGCTCATATTGCTCACTCACAGTTCGTTTCACAAGTTGTTTGCCGTCATCCCCACAACAACGGAGACGGAGGAATTTTGTTTATTTTAACTTTCGAAATTAGCAGCCTGCAAATAATTCAATCACAGCCAAGTCCAATATGACACACAGTCCAAATGGGGTTTCACCAATGACGGCGATGACCACACATCCGACAGAGAGTCTAATATCGAGTTGCTTAGGTATTCATGCTTCTCTCTCGTGCCTTCAATAGGTCATCGTCATTGTTGCGTGAGCAACAAAAACACTGCTCTCTTTGCTGTTTGTTTCACGTTGGGCTTCCACTTGAGAGTTTTAATAATTGGAGTCGCGATGTGCCTCTTCATTGCGGAATTATTAAGTAAAAGTAAATCGGATTTGTACACAACAAATTTGAGACGTTGAGAGAAATGCTTTGACGCATATTAACTTTTGTGGCTCACTCCTGCAAAAAAATATAGAATTCACGACGTCACACTGCTCCCACTTTCTTGCGAGTCTAGCTTCTGAACAAACACCTCAGTGCTTTGTCAATCCTCTCCAAATTTGATTTTTTGTCGTTTCGGTGTTTTGTATATGTCTCCAAAAAGGTGACACTCTCCGGCTCCGAACGCCAACCACCACTGCTACCACCTTCTATATTGTATTGGCAATGGGAAAATATCACATCCTTGTCACTCATCGTCATAGTCATCTTGTCGGAGAATATTTATTGTGAGAGCACATGGCGCGGCGGGATGCTATTCAACGTTGCTACTTTATTCATATACTTTGTCAAAGAATTCTGTCATAAATTCGAAAACACTTGCCGTAACGTTCGTGTTATGCATGCACACGAATAAAAAGTCACCACCCACAGCACATTATCAGCTTTGAGTTATTGTACTCGTAAAATATTAAAAAGCATCATAAACAGATCTCTCTCTTTGCTTTGAGAATTGTTCAATAAGAAAAGTGTACGCAAAATGGCAATAAGTTTTCTCCCCTTCTTTGATCCTCATTGTTCTAGATAAACACTCATTTTATGGAGGGCTCCATATTTGTCTTTGTCACAACGAAAGAGATCGAGTTTCCATGTGTTCGCCATGAATTCTTGAACTGTGACAGTTCAACTCTTTTTATGCAAAATTGTATAATAATGTGTCGCTCCCTTTGCTACGCAATTTATTTTATTGACGCGCAATGAGATCATATGCTACTTGTCACCAACATCAGCCACAAACCGTGCTTTCTACTTTTGTTTTCATTATTATTTTTTACGCAAATCAACAACGCAGACGCTGTACATTTCCTCTCGGTGAGCAGAAGAGGACTTGCAGCAATTTATTGCCTTTCAGCACAAAATCTGTAGTCGCCGGATTCGCCCTCTCTGTCTGCCTCGAAAGGAACTTCAATGTCACGTGAAAGCCTTGTTCAATGTGAAACAATGCGATGTACGACGACAGCCCATGGGTTTCGATTAATTATCACCTTTGAGTCTCGACACTTCAAACGAAAGAGATGCACACTTTTCTCTTTTAAATTTTTTAGCACTTGCGATAACACTATGATAACAATTTCGTGAAGCTTGCCCATTGCCCATAAATCTGGCCCCAATTTACATGAAAATTGCTTCCAAATGGCCAATAATTTTCTCTCAGATCCTTCCTACAGATAAGATCCGAGAGAGAGAGAGAATAAGTAAGTTTTTTTCCTTTCCTCATTCTACTCCCATATATCTCTTTAAACTTTTACTCGGCGAACCGTGCTAACACTTAACGCTGCAAGATAAATGGGCTTTAGCAGAGTGAAATATATTTTTGGGGAGCCACATCAAAAGTGGACTCTTAAGCTGATTTACTATATTGTTCAATAATTTTTTCAAGAGTGAAAGAACAGCACAAGGGTAAAAGTGTGGAGAGAGAACATACGCAAATACAGGCTGACATGAATTCACATCCAACAGAATGTGCACACATCATGACGAGATGGAGAAGTGGATTTTCATTGAAATCATAGAAAATTAAAGGCTCTCTTCTGCCACAACTCACAGCCTAAGACCAAGAAAATTGTGTGGCTTTTTGCAAGGGGA
The DNA here is from genome assembly GCA_027743745.1 of Alloscopus bannaensis. NCBI lineage: Eukaryota > Metazoa > Arthropoda > Collembola > Entomobryomorpha > Entomobryidae > Alloscopus > Alloscopus bannaensis. The sequence goes on along the minus strand of JAHZMW010003371.1, from coordinate 34,555 downwards.
AACCACCATCCGCCTTTTTCACAAACTCCGCACGGTTTTACACGGATTAAGGATGATTGAGACAGGAGATGAAGAGGACTTTGAGCGAGAAACCCTTGTAGCAACTCTCCTCACTCTTATCGTGGGATGAATAAAACATAATATTGTGGGATTCAGTGAAATTACAGTGACGATGATGAGCACTCATAAAAATCTGTAGAAGCCAGCACACACCAATGTTGAGAAAACTCATCTCTCTCTTGAGCAAACGTCTTGAGTCAAACGAAATGGAATGTTTCTCCGTAAATTGCTCACAGACAAAGCGCATCGTAGTATGTTTACAATAAGTTTTTGTACTATACATGACACTCACGTTATGAACAACCATCACCATCAGTCTTCACCTGAACTCATCTTCACACAGCAAAGAATTATTTTGTGAATGAGCGAATCTTTTTTGAAAATGTGTGGATGCACATCGAACTGCAAGGTTGAGCATAATGAGGGTAAATGAAATATAAAGTTGGCTTTTGAAGCTTTTACAAGTTGTTATTTAGAAGTTTGCAAAGTGTTCTCTGACATTGACCGTGATGTTTCTATGTTTGCTTCATTACTGAAAAAATTGCTTGGTTGAGATTGTGTCCCGTATTGGATGTAAATGAAAGGGAATAAATTTGCTGAGAATAATTTTTTTCTGTCATCTCTCTTCTGCAAACAGTGTTTCGTATGCGCACAAGTGAGAGCAAATTCATTCTCTCTGAGAGGTTTATTTTTCCGGCCTGTTGTGATAATACGCTGCAAAGAGACTGTTTACAAAAAATGTGAATGATGTGAATACGATGCTACAAGGAACAAAAATGACTATTTAAAGATTCATGATGGGAGAGATTATTATTTTTTCGCAGAATCAAAATGCATCTACCTCAAGACCACCTCACAATGTTTTCTCCGTTTCTACTTAACGTATTCATCAACTCGGGTTCCCGTATATCTGTTGAAGGATTATAATTTGAGCATTTCATGTCTCGATGAAACCACCCTGAGCACTTATGAGCTCACATTGAGAGACGTATTTTTGGTACGCTGTGCTCAAACAAATTTGTTTGTTTTTAAACGCTCAAAGTGGAATGACTGACGAGAGACGGGATGAGGATGCTTGGAATTTTTTTAGAGAGTACATTAGGTCAGGAAGAAAATGTAATGTGCGACATGATTAAGGAAAATATGAAAAGACTCTCCGCGCGTCCTTCTATCATGAAATACATCATAGAGTGAGAGAGATTTTATTTTATTTTTTGAATATTAATCACTTCCCTCTCTCACTCTTTTAGACACAAGAGACTTTGCTAAGACGCTTTCAAAGTAGGCTATGTGACTCTACAGATGATGAGACTACAATCATGGCTCATGTTTGATTGTTACGGTGCGCGTAAAAGGAGGAAAAATATGAGATGATATGTTCTCTTTCACCGTGAAAACCTTAAGACGACTGATACACGATGCGGACGAGAGTTTTCTCAGACTATGCACATACAAAGTCACCAAGACACACTAACATACTGCCAATTACTCTGACTCCGTATATACGTACTATACTGGCATTCGTCTCAGAAAACCGATAGTATAATAATAATGATGTGCCTCGTTGTGTATGTGCGCGTTCTCTCCGTCAGATTTCAAGTGCCTAGGCCCAAGGCGCTTGAAACTCTCGTGTAAAGGGAAAACGCTCAATTTTTAGAGATATAAAATTGTTATGAGAGAGAGGAAACCCCTGCAACAAAGTGTTTTTGTCTTATAAAACACATCCCTCCTTATCGGAATATGCGTAGGTATATTTAATATGATCTCAAGAGGCCGACAAGACTCAAGATGACAATGAATATGATGAACCTAATGAGCTTTTCCGAATGATTTATGAGCAGCACAAGCACAAACATTGCACACAGATTCTGCCTGCGTTTTCCCCTCGTCTTCCGTTTTTCAGTGTTTTTTCTTTTATTATTATATTATGCGTGTGTGTGCAATGTGCAAATGCACACAAACACAGTAAACGTCTTATGTGATGATAATTGAGGTGGTTTCTTTATATATTCTCTTAGGACAATTGTGTATGTTTTTGAGAGATTTTTGTTTCGAGATAATGGGACACACCTTGCGACGAGAGGAACATGGGAAATGCATGTGAAAACAATTACTTTCATCTAGACAATCTACAATGTGGAGCAGTCAAAATGGGAGTACGGAAATCACGCATTGTTGCCTCCGCAGAGATCCTTGTTTTCCTTTCGACACCTTTGGTACCCACAATGGACTAGGTGAGTCTAACATTTATTTAGTGGTTATTATGCCCCTCAAATTACCGCACGAAGCAGAGAAGGATGATTATTAAAAGTGTCGAGGTTTCTTGGCGAAGATGTCCTGTCAAGAGAAGCGTGCAACATATTATGTGACCTGTGAAAGAGCACATCAATCCATGAAATCTCATACTGTCTCATTTCATTCGTCCAATTTCAGCTAAAATACGGCGGTCTTCACTCTCCTTTTAGGGGAAACAAGTCAGAAGTTTGCAGTCCCGCACAAGAAAAACGTGTCTCTTTCACGCTTCTCAAACTTTAGCGTCTGCTGTGTAATCTAATGAAAAATACATGAGTTGCGGCAAAAATTCACCTTGAGCAAATGTCAATGTATGGAAACTCGTATAGTCAAAATGAACGCACAGCTTGTGTGTGTGTGTGTACACAAGGCAACTCCAAAAGTGAAGCCATTTAGTTATTCGTTGTGAAAGCAAGAAATAAAGAAGATAAAAAGAAAGAAAAAAAAGTTGACAAACCACTTGAAAATGCGTCCTCCTTTTTTGCAAATAAATGCTTTCTCCACTCCCCGATTTCCACATACAAAACTCCTTTCCACCTCTCTCCTTCACGTTCTTTCAGAGTTCTCTTTTAAGATATCCAAGAAGCCAGGAATAGCTTCGAATGTTTTTTGGGCGATGCACACTTACACACACCGTGTGCGCAATAGTTTGTGAGACGTTTCAAAGTCTTCCTTTTAAAAAAAACTACAAACAAATACAGAGTATTTTACACGAAGACAAAAGTCAACAAAAGCCAACCCTTCCAGGTTTAAAAAAACGTCTTTGCTCTTTCGGAATCCGTAGCAATAACACGTAACGTAGATAGTATAAAGGACGACAAGGGACAATTTATTGCAAAGTGACACTGAAAGGAAAATCACTTGTAATTGAGCAAGTTCCATAAAAAACGTCATGGACAGCCTTGAAAAAAAATTTGCAGTTTTTTTTATTTACTTGCAGCTTCTTTGCTCTTTCAAGGAAACGCGAGAAAACAAAAACTCGTCTATTTTTATTTTTATGGTGGAAACATAATCATCAACAGAAAAAACACTTGTTTGTCACACAAATCGATATCAAATACGGTTTGTTTTCAAAGACACTTCAAAGTTTTGCCACATTCTCACACACACGTCATTAAGTAAAAAAAGGTAAAGATCCGGAGAATCACACGCGCGCACAAACACACACGTCAAACACAGAAAACAAAAAGTGTAAAGTGGAAGTCTCTCAATAATGTGTGAAGCAAAAAAGTTTTATCAGCAGAAGCAACAAGTTGTTTTTAAAAAGACGTTTATAAGAAATAGAATTTTTTATGAATGCGGCCTCCACAACTTTTTCACAACCGTAAACAGCTACAAACACGCAGTCTCCAAGAACTTTGTTATAGAAATACTTGACGCGAAAACATAATGGAAAACACGGGGAATTATGGAGAAGCACAAATACGATAGAAATAATAATTGTTCATTTTTTTCAAAAGTAACAATAATGATTCTTTTCCTCTCGGATTTTTTGGGCTGTCTCTGCGTGTGGATTGTCAAAGCCCCAGCGTCACAATGTCAATGACAACACATAGTCCTTTCTCCTTTACATTTTATAAGTCTCCTGACCCAGTTTTTTTTGTTTTCGGACCCTCTGCAACATGTACAGCAGTGGTGCTCACAACGCGGTTGAAAGGGAAAGATGCGTTTTTTAAAAGATGCGGATGATATTATGCTGCTTCTCTCGTCAAAGGGTGGATGTAAAAAATAGGATGAAGAGATCCTCGTGTGAGCACAGACACACATCATCAGAAATAAGAGAGGTTGGCTAAAGACGGTTTTACTTTTCAAATCCTGGTCCCCTCTCTCTCTCTCTTATCGTCATCAAAAGGTACGCGCAGTACTCTCTCTCTCTCTCTCTCTCTCTCTCAAATCTCAGCTTTAAAATTGTGAGATGAAGGTTTACAGAGGAAGAGGGCCATATATTTTTTCGTTAAGCGTCATAGTCAGCGCCGTTGTCATACGGTACGTATTATTGCGACGTCCACATCCTCATCAGTGCTCTGAGAGAATGTTGTTGTCAACTCACAAAATATTGGGGATGTGCGCCCGCCGTGCTTTATGCGCGCTCACACAAGAGAAACGAGCGAGTTGGTTGTGCATATATCCGCGTAGTAATTTACAGGTGTCTCCAAGTCTACGTTTTACTCTATGCGACCCAAAGACCAACAAGTAAGTCTTCTTCTCTACGGTACTGAGACGTAGAGAGACATTGTAAGGCACTTTGTCTGCTTTTTGGGGAATCTTATCACGAGGAGAGGGTGTTGCAGTTGGGAGCTCAAGTATAAGTGAATGTTTCAGAGACGATGACAAGAGAGAGAGCAATCTTGTGAAACGTTTCGACTAATGCTAACTTTTTAGCGTGCTTTTAAGGCTTGAGTAAGTGCGGTTGTTAAGACGTTTTTGGGAAGTTTCTCTGAATTGCTTCTCAAGGATGTTTAGCTCATTTGCAGTGCACACCTTGTGTGTGTCGTCCAATGATTTTCGACGAGAAATCATATTGCCACAACTAATTTTGGTTTCTTCTCAACATTTCCTCAGAAATTCCGCACCAGCGAATGGAAGGAAAAAATTTCAAGTCACGCACAATCTCTCTTTCTTCGTCAAGTTCACATCGGCAATCTTGACGGCAAAGAAAATTTCACTTCCGTGTTGCACGAAAATTGTCAAGTAAATAGAAAAAAACTCTGTGGTTTATAATGACAATCCGTATAGATTGCGACTCAACTGGAATTGTGAAGCCAATATTGATTGAATACAAAAGTAACTTTTTTCATAGAGAAAGAGCAGTGCTAATAATCCAAGTCACTTTTGTTTGTGCGTGTTGAAGGAATACCGAAATACGAAAAACAAACGGACACGCCGATATTACAGTTTCTCTCAGCGAAATAAATTGTATGCGACGTTTTCTTGTGCGGGAAGACAAGCGTAATGATCCAAGGAAGACGCACGCTATTATTTTACGCACTCACGGAAAAGATATTGTAATCATGTCGACAATTTATGCGTGTGCGTGGAGGAAGTGGAAATCAGGAGAAAAATATCTAGGCATATGTATATGCACCCTTGCCGTATTTATAATAAGAATAGCTATAGGTAGATTGTTTATGGAAGCGGATCATCTCCACATTCACATCACGACGTTCCTGATCATCGGCCACATTATTACTCCAGGGAAGCATACGGAATGTCAATATTTTTCAAAAATTACCCACGAACAACAAATAATTTTGCGCTCGTTGTGTGCACTTTAAGAGAACAATGAACCTGGCTAAAATGGATGCATGCAAGAGAGGCATCGTCCTGATGATGATGATGTGTGTGTATGCTCCGGAAAATTACGCCTTTCTAGAGAGAGATTATCGGGACTCCATGATGCACTTTCCAGCGCTCTCAAATACTTGTATGAACTCATATCCTTATAATATTGTAATCGTTTCAATCTTTGGTATAAGATACACTCCGTTGCGCCGACGGAATGGGACGACGGAGGGATATTGTTGTTGATGAGGGCTATCATCATTTTTGATTTTGATTATGTAACGACATGTAATGACTCTTTAGAGAGTATTTGCATCATCTCTCTCACAAACAATATGTGGTATTCTTCTCTTCTTTTTACTTGTTTGTTTTTTTTGTACAATAAGGTTTTCTCTTGTCTCGCATCAGAAAATACGGAAGAGGTGAAGATCACAAACTCGTACTTCCTCTCCAGTCTTCGTCTTTATTTTTCGCCGTCTTTTTTTACTTGAATGGCATCTGCTTCGAGGCATGATCATGTTTTCATGAGAACGAGAGAGAGGATACATCGTTTCTTATTTCCTTGATATATTGTTTATTACTAGGCTAAAGGAGGGAAATCAACCAGAAAAGTATCTTCTTCCTTGGAGAAATGCGTACGACTATAAAAGGTCTAGACGAGATAGTGACCTTTTGGGCTCCAATATTTCCTTCCTAACTGGTCGTCTTCGTCATCCTCGTTTTTCTCTTTCTCGTTTTATAGCAATGATGCCATGCGGATGATGTTTTTTTACGAAACGACTACAAACCGGCATTGTTCAGAGCTGAGAGAGAGAGAGAGAGAGCGTGGCATGTTAAGATCAATAAAAAGCACGCATGTAAACCACGATTAAGTATCGTCATTATCAAAGATTCTTTTCCCAGGTGGTGGAGCATTCACAAATATATATGAGATATGGCGCATCATTCAATTTTGGTGCGTACAACCATCATATAATATCGTTGTCATGATTGTCTACCAATTTTATATCGCGTTCCATCACAATTTTTATGTAAAAATATTGAAAAAATACTCCAAGCGTCGTCCTCCCCATTGAAGCACACATATAAGTGATGTCTGTATGGAAAATATTTTATTAATGCCAAATAATGGAGAGAAAACCAGTCTTTCTCTCCAAAAGCAGTCAGGGTCGTCTGGGTGGAGAAACGCCACACAATATCGATGATGTTACTTATGGAGGAGAGTGAATATGGAAAACCACTTGTGCCATTCTTTTCTTACCACCGTCATTTTTTCCTCCATTTGCCGATGGTATTTTAAACTAGTTGTGCATAGCAACAGCGCCGTTGTTTGGGAGAGAGAATATAAAAACGGCACGTCATTTTTGAAAACCAGAGGATATGCATCTGGCGTGACAAGTGCGTAAACATTTTCTGCCTTTTTTCCCTCTCCATAAAAAGCGGCTCCACTTTTGAGTATATTCAAGTCCAGGACTTGCATACTTTCCATTATTAATACAAGAATAAAATACTCAAGCTACTTGAGAAGAAGAAGGATTGAGTTGAAAGATAATTTACGGTTTGTTTGTATACACACGTTATAAATGATCATGGGAGAGAAACAATGTGCCGCAAAAAGGGAGCAGCCCACCAAGACAGACTTTCTTTTACGCAGAGAATGAAATGATTCTGGAAAGAGTTCATTCATAAAATGTAAGGATGCGCGGGTTAGAATCATATCACAAGAATATTCCAAGACAAGTTCCTTTGCTCACATTAATGCATACTTGTTCAGACATAAATATGGGCTATAGTGTTACATTTCATTTAAAGTGCTACTCCCCAAAATCCAGAGAAGAATGAATAATTTTTTTTACTTCAAAAAACCACATGCAAACATGCTCATAATGAATCTCGTATCCTGTGAAAACAAGTTTTCTCCGCTCTTGTGAAGGCAACCACGGCTTCGTCCTAATAATACGAATTAATCATTGTCCGGGAAGCACACACACAAAGACATGCAACAAGATATGATTATGGATATCGGTCTTCTGATTGATAAGCATCTCGCTGGCTTTTTCTCCTTTCTTTTCTTGCTATTCACCATTTTTATATGCAAATTATAGTTCGTTGTTGCGCTTCTGTAATCAAAGATTCCGGGGAATGTGCACGCAGACATCCGGACGGCATTCAATTGTCTGTTCATGTTCAAAGAAGAGAGATACAAAAAATGCATTCCTCCCTTAACAGTCCATTGCAGGAAAAATATTGTTCTCAAGTTGAGATTAAAAAGTAGGCGTAGTGAAATTGAAAAAAAATATCTGTGATCTCATCAATAAAATGCATCCAATTTTTAAATAGGATTTCAATTCCGCTTACCAAACCTTTTTTATTATCTCTTCTTCTTCAATTTTGTGAGATAATAAAATAATGATTGTCTGACTTGCTCTCTGAGATGAAATGAAGGTTTTTTTCGTTTCATACAATTTAAATCAGTCTGCCATTCGATGCAATGCTTTGAAGACATGTGTTATGTATCAAAGATATTTTATTGTAAAAAAGATTGCAAGTCTTTGTTGAGGATGGAACGAGAAAGCATAAAAAATAACAAGCAGTTTGAATCAATTACACAAGTAAAAGTAAGTCTGCTCAAATGTTGCTCAATAATGTTGCGTCTGATACAGACCCAAGTTCACAACGGAATTCAATATCTACTTTTAGCAACGTAACAAATGAAAAGAGTTGGAAAAGAAGAGGCAAGTCAGTGAGAGATATAGGGAGAAGACAACATGAGCAGTAAAAATAAAGTTGTGTGCGCTTTTTACTTTGTGCACATTGTGTCTCAATATGTAATCCAATTTTAGATCGCCAAGTGAAAAGGAAATAGGTTTTTCTTTTATTCTGTATCGAACTTCCAAAAAACAAGTTATTTAATCGCAGGCACTAACAAAGGGTCTCCAGAAATCAGCGTGATATGGTCGCAATACCAATGACATTGTTGTCATCCGCGTCCGCTGTCTTACTTTGCGTGTGATCGTACGTGCCCACGACGCGTCTTTGAGGGTGATAAGAATATTTGATAAGGTGCGTTTGAGACGATGAGCGTCGCAAAAAATTTTCTCTCCTTCGTGGGGAAATTGAAAATGTTGCACAACACATTATATAACTATAGAATTATATATGTCACGTTTCTCCTGTGTAAATGTGTCCCAGTTCCAATGATTCGGTATTCGTTCAGAAATAATCAAATTAGAAGGACTGAGAGGCAGATATTTATATAAAAACAAGGAATTTCAATAGACAGTATTTGTTTCTCCTTCTAGCTTTCGGCGATGTAGCGCAGTTATTACGGATTTATACTGCTTTGTGCAACTTTTACAAACAACAAACTCTGAATCTTTTAAATTCACTGAATACTTGCCTCAGATGACTTTGTGCATCTGGTACATTCTCGGGCATTGCTATAAAAGTATATTTTTCATTGAGAACCAATTTCGAAGCCTTTCAATTCTGAAGCAACCCTTTCATACTCCAGCCTTGGATTTCAAACTGAGCCAGAGCATGCGGATCAAACGACACGAAGTAACTAACTGCATTAGTAATTCGTGAGATTCAGGTGGCCGACTCGCGTTTGTGCAAAACAATGGAACTGACAAAGTAGTAGTGCTCTCACATTTTTCAACTTTCCCATAGGAGGGTTCCCTGTATCCCAAATAGTTAACATGTGTAACGTTCTTATCTTCTCTCAATGTTCCAAGCACCCATACAAGGCTTCAACTTGTTGCTCTCACTTAATCATATGTAGAGAAGCCCCCTGAATATTATGGTATAATGGAGAAGGGACTAGCGACTTCTTTAAAAGGACATTTCTAGCCCGTTTTAACAAAACGATGTTCTCTCCCTCCTTTTATCTTGTCTCCAGCAGGTCGAACAATCATCATAACAATCACCATTATAAAGTGGATTTTACTTCTGAACAAAAAGAAAAAAAACATGCACTTGTGCAAGTAAATGTGTCCAGAAACAACTTGCATTGCAGACTACTACACGGACGTGACATGAACAAGACAAGAAATTTTGTTGGTATTATGCAGCCATCCAGCGGTTTGTCCAGATTTGACAGTAGGATTACTTTTGATCATCATGATGTTTGCGAGGTAGTCACTCGAGCTGGGGGCAAGAGACAAATGTATGTAGTAGTCACGCGATATTTATACTTTGAAAAAAAGGAGGAATAAAAACGTTATAAACGTTATAAAAGTTGGCGTTTTTACCTCACTTCCGTAAGCTTATACAAATATAGCATTTTCCGTTTATATTTTGAGGAAAATTGTAGACCAACCATTTAAATACTAGCCTGTATGCTGTGTGTCTTTGAAAGTAGTTTGTTGCTGAAAAAGTGCTTCACATCATCTCCAGAAAAGAGGTGAATATTTTAACGTAAAAATGTGTCATTTCCGAGGCCATTTTATTGTTCAGAAAAGCCATTCACAGAAAGAGAGAGAGAGAGAGAGAGAGAAGTGCATAAAATGTTTATTTAGCTTTTTATGCGAAGCAGTTACACTTTTTCTTGTCATTATTAGAACGTGATGACGCTGAAGATTAGACTGTTGGTGAGATCTTGCAACCGTTTTGAAGTACTTGTGTACTTTTGCTGCAACTGCACCTTCATCGGGCATTTTAGTCAAGTGCACATTGCAGTGAAAGCAAGTGTTTTCATAAGTAATTCTATAAAGTCGGGAAAATGAATCCGTATACATATATTCGGACTTGAGTCTCTGCATTATCATCATCACTCCGTCACTGCACTTGCAGTATCCATGTCTTTCTCTTTTATTGTGTAACCTTGACCAACTTATTTTTTATTCTTTTTTTTTGTGGATGAGTTGTTTCTTCATGTTTCCTACACTTGAGAGCTACGCACAAACCACGTACGCACATTACATTACACAAGATGAAAAAATGTGCTTGTCTGTATGAAGTAACTCTTTTCTTGTGGCAAAGGAACCTGTTCGTCGATCCTTCTTCATCATCATGCTTCGCATTCATTCTACAAACACAATATAAAAAACTACCTGCTACACATTCTTGTCGAGTATTCCCACACCACACACAACCTCACCGACTCACCATTTATCCCTGTCTATAACTCGTTGTACTACCCTCCAATTTTTCTCAGCCTTTTACTGCCTACCTCATCTCCCGAGTGTAATAAGTGACATTGGTACAGAATGAAGGGCTTCTCATGATTTCCACTCTCCGCTTGCAAGCCAAGTATCATATCGTATTACATGTAAGAAACAATGTGCATCAACATTCATTCATTCTTTGCACAATGAGCATGTGTGATTTTCTCCAGAAATTAATGCAGAAAAAATCCAGGTGAGCAGTTGCCGCTTTTAGGTCATTATATTAAGTCAACTCTAGTGCGTTTTGTGCAGCACATTTTTCTGAAGAAAACTGCGTCTCTTTTTGAGGACTGGCTAAATTCCTGACAATGCGTGATGCCTATAACTAATTAGAATATTACAACTGTTGAGAAAAAGTTTTTCTCCGACCAATCCGTGTACAAAAACAAAGAAGAAAATGACTATTTGCTTTCCAAACAATTATCTGCACCACTTGAAATTTGAATGAAGTGAAGAGAAAACGTTGGTAAAAGCTCATGCAACGGTTTGATGCGGTTCGTGATGCAATCGTTCATTACAGTAATTCTCTCAGTTCATTAAACTAGTGAAAAACACCCAAGGTGCTAATTTCTTTCAACTGTGAGAGAGCCATGAACCATGAATACCTAAGAAGGTAAGTTCACTTTGCTTTTCGGGTTTGCTCCTCTTCTTTTTCTCCGAACGAGTGGAAAGCAAACAAAAGGCAATGTCTGCCGGCGAGCCCATAACCTAGTAAACTTAATATCCAGGTGGCTTACTGACTCTACGCGTCTGAAGGTTACCTATCTCTGTATCTAAGCAAACCACATCCGAGTCTCGCGTGTGTTTCGTTGCGTTTTCGGAAATTTTTATTATTGTTCTCACGAGGCTTTCGTCTCTCTCAAGGAACATAGCCAAAAGAGCTGAATCGTTGTAAAAAAATACTGTTGATATTGACTTGAGCTCAAGACTCATTTCCAGTAACTGTACATTAGAACCGAAAATTATGTACAATCCGAATAGACACTGGTATCACACGCTTAAAAAACCTATTATTATCTACTTTTGTATCGATCGTGTATATGTGTATTTTTTGCGAGCAATGTATTGCAATAAAAGTTAATTCACCAATAAAGTATAGTTATCCTAGTAATGTAATATGTATGATTTTTTCTCACCGTATATTTTTGGCGATGAAAACGAAGAAAGGGAAGAAAAATAGTGTGAATAGTCGTGTGATGGTGAGGTGCGTTTTATTTGAGATGCCGCATGGATAATTTTCGTGGCTTGTTCACCAACAATTTACAGCACCCCTGTGGCTCCTCACGATCATAGAGAGTGGCCGGCGTCGTGATAATATATGTTTGAGTGTGGTGTGTAGCTCTTTCTCTCCAGACTCGAAGAGCGGAGTTTGTTCTTCATCGTTTTCTTGATTGTACCCATATCGCGCTATGATCTGTCGCCATGTGTCTCTCTGGTGTGAGCATAATGCATATGACATTTCTCGCTGAATTTTACAGATCCAGTTGCACACAACAAGAAACCATAATTTTACACTCATGCCTGTCGACAAAGAAAACGTGTTCCTTTGAATCTGAACACTATGCATCAAAACAGTACAAACGTGTGTTTTGTTTAAAATGGTCAAATTGTCGTATGTATTATAAAAGTGCTCCATAAAAGAATTTTGATCAGCGTTCAAAGCGCACTGTTCGCTTGCCGCATCCCGTTCGGAGGTGTCACACCAGAAAATTCACACGACATCATCAATGATTTCAACAATTCTAACGCAACGCAAATACATCCTCTGTGTTTCCCTTCGTATGGCTGTGTATTGACAAAATACAACTTTTATCTTTTTGCAATGAGCCTTCATGCGCGAAGTGTAAACACTTTCATCCCTATATTAATAAGCGATGGGATTTCGCAAGTCACTTTCTAAAAAAATACATTACCGAAATATTGCCCCTTGCTCATCATCAACATAATATGTTATTATCGCGCAAAAGTCTCATTTTTAAAAACCCAAATTGATTCTGAAGTCCTCCTGGCGTCTTCTTGGAACGGTGCGAGTCTTATCTACTCTTACTATATTCTATGTAGGCAATATGTGGCATTATCTACTATTTCTTCTCTTCTTTCAATCATTATGTAATACTAATAATAGTCATTAATTATTCCGACGCTTTGCTTCACAGCCCATCTTTGCGTCCAACCACGGGGAAGACTGGGATTTGCATTAGTTTTAAATACCTTTTTTGCGATAATGACTGTTTTGCACAAAGAAATGGCGCCGTGTTCTGTGTATGTCACAATGAAGTTCAAAAATGAGGTAATACACCGAGCCTACTCCTTATTTACGTGCTGAACGTGTGTGTGTCAATGGGTGGCCAAATGCATTTTGAAAATCACTCTCCCTTTTCTTCTTCCGTCAGATTCAATACGGTTTTCCCATTCACAAGAAGAGAAATAAGTCACTAAAAAGTAATAAACCACAAAGCCGTAACGTAATAATAATGAGGAACAATGCGTACTACCATCATGGTGAGATGCGTGCTTTTAACATTAAAAAAAAACTTTTCGATTTTGGATCAGCGACGTAGAAGTAAATTAGAGGATTTCTTTTCACAGTGTACATCGAAGGGAGGATGACAAGTTGACGAATTCATCTTTCAATTGCTACGTAACACACGAGAACAGTTTAGTTGGGAATTCTTGTATTAAGAACATTTACAATTGAATAACTGTGAGATAAATGTGTTTACAGTGGCGTCACCACTTTTTTGCGCTCTCGTTGCACATAATGACTCGTAATTAACCGTAGCACGGTGAGGAACAAGTTGATGACAAAAATACTGGTGTGAGTCACATACTGAAAAGTATAACCACCTATTGGCAACGCTAAAAAAACATAAAAATGATACTCACATACATATGCACACCTCCTCCCACTCGGATTCAGAGGAGAAAATAATTTTACGCTGTAGTCATTCATACGAGAACAATATGAAAAATAGAAACAGTTGTTAAACATTTTTCTTTCCATTAAACGAACACTGTATTCTACGTTACTGCTCTGTACTGTACAGTCTACACCTATTGAATTTTGACATAATTGCTCCTTGCGAGCAGTAAATTTTTGTGTTAATTTCTCTTCCCTCCTGTATCAAGAATCATTACGCGTGTGCAATTAAAAGTTGGTTTCAGTTGGAATGAGAAAAAAGGGGTGTGTTTCATTTCATCCTTATTACTGTCGTAGTCGTGTGCTTTGTGTGTATAATGACAATTTATGAGGTGAATCTATTTTTAATGGGTTGCGAGCAAGTTGAAGCTTGAAGGAATAATGAGTATCTACTTAGTAAACGAAAGAACGACGGAGATATGATAATTTTTTAAAGTTTGCAATAAAAACACCGAGTTGGTCCATTCATACTTGGATTTAAATTTGCGAATTTCTTAGGAAAACTATTTTGCTCCACAGTGTGCCCCAGGTTGTACCTTACCGATAATAAATAATGCTATTTCCTGAATTAAAGATCAGCCGACCGTGTGTTGAGATATAAAATGGAAGAATTACATGATTCTTCTGGAGACGTGTCTTGAAAGCTTTGACAGGGCAAAATGGAGTTGCTTGAAATCATGCAGTATTATCCCATTTCTGCTTATCCTCAACTCGAACATGCTAACCGACTCTTTAACTCTTTCATGAGAAAAAAAATCTAGAATTCAAGGACTCGTCGTTTCTCAATGAAGCTCAAGTAGTGGAAATGGATGAATGCATGTTATGCATATGCAAAGAAGCAAAGATTTCATTGTATAAGCGAAAAAAGAGAGAAACGAACCGTATTCAGAACACCCTCAAAATCAATGTTCGACTCCGGAGGCCTGTCTTGCTTTTTCTGTTTTCTTGTACCGTATCACTTTCAATTTCTCGGCATAATATCTCCAACGCTGTCTCTTCCTCTCTCACTCTCGTCTTCGTTATGCCTGTCCTTTTTGCATAAATAAAATTCTGGCACGGAATACTGTCAGATAGATGATGACTTCGGACATAAAACTTTTCAACACAGGTTTTTATATCACAAACACACACACATGAAAAAAATTTGAGAGAGAAAAGCGATCTATTTTTTCTATTCACTCTCAAATCTCAACTCTTTTCAGCAAAAAAAAGTCGTATGGTTATGTGCAGTAGGCACGATGAAAGTATTTTTTCTAAACAAAAAGCAGCGTTGTATGCAACCACACTTTTGCACAAAGAGCATACAAAAAAAACCACGTTGTTACACAGAAAAAAGTTCATACGTGTCTTTCTCGGTTATATTTCTCTTTTCACTTGTAGCAGTTTTCCAACACAGAAAAGATTTGACTCTCAACAAATTCTTGTACATAAAAATATTATATTATGCGTTCTTTGTGTTCAGATAGGGAAAAAAGTTTTTATGACATATTTTTGATCAAGACGTCCTCGTACTTTTTCAGGAGACACTCACTGAAAACATAGTTGACTAACCGTCAGAATTCAGTTTCCGGAGCATGAACCTCGACCCTAGTCACTGGTGACATGCAAAACAAATACAAAGTCACAAGAGGAAAACATGCAACATATCATATATCACACAGCACTAACTCACAAGTATTCGCAATAATGTAGTATACACAATATTTGCATGCTAAAAGGGCTGAGAGTCTTACTTCATCAAAACTCACACACACTCATACACACACACAAACAAAACAAAAAAAGTACAAGAATAACTTTTGGCGAAAAAAAGTTTTCGTGTAACTTATTAGTGAAACTTTTTTGAACGCAAAAACCGAGACCATATGAAACTGGTATAATAAAAAAAATAACAAGCAATTCTCACCGTCTTCAAGTAATGCGTTTTATTTTCTTCCTCACGCAAACTATGAAAACAAACTAAGCCAAGTATGTCAACATTGCATAATATGACAACATTTGTCCCCTTTGTATTGAAGACCAGCATTTATGATTTTCGTCCTTATTGGAATTGGAACATTGTTACAAAACGTTTGCCAGAAATTTTGAAAATACTCTGAAAACTTTCTTTTGCATTTCAAAGGCAAAGTGTCAATGAGACCAGTCCTCCTCGTTTCACCGACATTTTATATATGAGTGACCCAATTTCTCGTGTTTTGGGAGGCCTCTCTCTCCATGCGATCCGAGGGCGACGGGTGTGCGTGCATGTGAGGACGTTTGAAATGGGAGAACAAGATTCACCGTATCTCAATGTAATCTTACATGTTCCACTCCATTATTGGCTTCCCTTATATATATTATACCTGAGCATATCTTGTCAATGCAACTTGCCAGTCTCAGCGAGTTTTAAAAAAATGTGGAGAGAACTCTTTTCCTCCATTTTTACATGAGAAATCATATTATTACAGAGAAGCCGATTACATCGACTCTAGGTTTATAGGGAACGTTTGTTAGAAAAAACACAGGGATTGAGAAGGTGTTTAGTTTTGAAGCGGGGTGCCTTCTTTGGTTGAGTGCCTTCCAAACACAGAAAGTCTAATCATTGTCTTCATCATCGTCGTCATGACTCATGAGCCTCTCGTTTTTGATACCTCTTTTTTCTTTCTGTGCTCCGTCTCTACAATATTATGACCAAGAGATGCGTCTACAGCAAGCAATTGTGAGATGACCAGCGAGAAGATGACAGAGAGAACATGCTCCGTGTTGCAGGTGCAAGGAACAGCTTATTGCATCTCAAGTCCAGAGATACTCGTTTTTAAAAGTGAATTTCTCCTGCCTTCCCTCACGCTTTAAACTTCAAAGGACGTTTGAATGCATCGTGGCACATGTTTTGTTGTGCTCTCACAATCACAGAGAGAGGTGCATGTTATATTGAAGGGAGAAAGGGTTATCTTCAGATATTCCCCTTGTAAAAAACACTGACTTTGTATACACTTTACAGCAATCCCATGTTTGAGCACCAACGAGAGCGACGTATATTATCCAATCTTTTCCACGTCAGTTGTAATGTAAAAGTGGCTTCCTTCACAGAGAGAGGAGTCCTTGCGCTATCATATCCGTCAGAGAATGTTCCACTCTCAACAAAAGTGAGGAGCATCCCTTTAAACGACTCAGACTGCCGCTGAAATGCGGATGTAAAGTTTGTAACAGCATGACTGGATTTTTAAAAGTAAAACCTTTAATGAAATTCTTGTCTCGTAAGAAAGGGAAATACACAAGGGAAAGAGAGGGAAATGAATGTCTTTTTTGACTCAAGTCACCACCATGTAATTTTTGTTCACTAAACAAAATCTTTGTACGACGAGAGTATAAAATATAGGCTTGTAATAATCATTATCACCTTGTGGTTCCATTCCTCCACTTTTTTTTCGCTTGTGGTGCAGTCTGTGAAGGATGTGTGTATAAAGAGAGATGTGTTTTGAATGCATGTGCCATTATCATTATCTGCAGCGAAGCACTCACCCTTTTCTCGTTTCCTTTTATCCATTTTTAGTAACTTACTTCAAGCTGGCTCTCCCTTCTTTAGAGCGTTGCCAGGTGAATCGCGGTGGTGAATGGGTCTTTTCATTCTGAAGACGACGTTATGCGACCCGTAAACCAAGTGATCCTCACGGAAATATTCACAGTGGTCAGAAAAAAGGAAAGATTGGATTGAAGCAATGAATCATGCTTAAGTGCTAAGACTTCACACTACAAAAAAATGTGGTAATCCGTAGTGCGCCTTTATAACCAATAATAATAATAATAATACTGATAGAAATAATAATAATGGAGTTCATATATTTCATTAATGAAATTCCTTTCCTACACACAGTCAGAGACACTCATCTGCGCCTGCTTATAATATTCGCCTTTTGTTCTGTTGATTAAATCAGACACTTTTGATTTTTCTCAAAGGGATTTACTATCAGCATGCTGAGGGAAAAAGTGATTGGGTTCCTTTCGAATGTTATAAAGTCAAGCACGTAGAGAGAGAGAGAGAGAGAATTAAATGAAAATTTTAAACCCCTCTCGTTTGCCCATTTCCTACAGATGACAGAGTGTGCCAGGATGCAATTATGCACCCTAATACGCTATGTGTTAAGGTGATTAATACATTTTTTGAAAATACATCTTTTATTCCACAGCACATCTCTGGCGAAGAGTAAGAGGCGCGATTGACAAATGACGGGGAGTACAATACGAGTATTGAGTGCTGAGAGTAATTCCACTTAACACCGTGCACGGGGGTTCTCTCAGCTTAATGAAATGTGAAATCTTGCGACTTCACACTGAACGACTCAATAGAGACAATTGTTGAACACACATAATAACCGTGTTGCGAAAAAAGAAAGGTGCACTTGCACACACTCTTACGTGATTGGCAATTTGTGGGAAATTACAATGAAAAGAAACTCGACACCGTACTAATCTACTGTTGCAAGAGAGCTGATGAGGTGAAAAGGTAAGACTTGGTTAAGCAATGTGAAATGTTTCCAAATTTAGAGATTTCTTCTCCTGTTGACGAGTAGTTTCAGTTGATATGGCATTCGCACATAATTTCCCTTCTGCAAGCATCATTAAACAAGTATATTAATAACTGTGTGCTTTACTAACTCCTCGGCTCTTAAGGAGTCTCATTAGAGCCTTCATCGTCATCCTCGACCAGCTGCTCGAGATCGATTTGGAGGACCTCGTCCTCAATCACTTTGAGCAGCCTGTACTCCGCAGCGTCGGAAATTCGCTGGCGGAAGGAGTCTGGCACGACGTTGAGGAAAGTTTCCATGAAATACTTGACCGCTCCCACTCCATCCGACGCGAGTGTGACGGGACCGATCTTCATTTCAATTTTGTCCACTCGTGTCACGTTGTCATCGCCGTTGAATAGCTTCTCCAGGCGAACCTTCACAGAAATGTCTTGTACGGCGAAGTTAAGGAGTCCTCTGTTTGTGAGAAGATTTTTCCACAGGATCCATGTCCACGTGTATTGGCCTGAGAATGAGGTAGACGATGCACACCACTCGTGGTCACTTACATTTTTTTTGCGAGCAAGCAATTGACGCAAATTGAATTCAAACTTTGGCTTCAGATATACCTTTGAGGTTCTCAACTCCCAAATTGAGCATCATGTGAACCGCATGTCGCTCCAAACCCATCAGAATTGGTCCAGTTCGTTTGAGCGATGAGAGGCCAAGGAGCTTCCCTTGGGTGAGCTCGACCTTCATGAGTTTCGTGCTTTTAGGGTAGTCGTCCGCAATATACAGAGGATCGAGAAGCGAGGTTTTCATGGCTTTTCTGAGAACACATCGAAAAATCAGCTATTACTACCATGAGAATAGTTTGTACAATATACAAAATCCCTCCAAAACGGAGAGATATGTGTTCCCCGAGATTACAAAGTGGTTACAAATCCTCGAAACTATCATCTCTTCGCGTAAGCTGCTCAACATACAGTCAATTATTGATTCTCATTTGTTTCATGAGAATGGCGGACGAGTCATTGTTTTTCTACCTGGCTCTGAAGAGGGCTTTATCAACCGGGTTGACAGCCTTCGAACAATTTTCTGGTAAATTGCTGAGAACTCTGTTCAAAATCCTTCGAAAGCTGAGCTCTGCCTCACTACAAACGATGGGCTTGATTTGGCTGAACATAAACCTCGAAATGGAGTTTTTCACCGGCTAAGGTAATTGATGAAGGACGGTATTATGGAGAGAGTTGTGTCAGTTTTAACAGTAATTTGCATTATCATTTTAAGCCTGGCACGGGTTTACCTGTAGTACAGTGCCGAGAAAGCCGAGGTTGTTCAAGTGGAGGAGATGCTCGTCGTAGATGAGCACAGCTTTTCCGACGTCGCCCACACTAAAGGCTTCCTCACTTGTGCCTTCATGGAGGATCATAAGCTCGGCCTCGAGCACGAGCCAAGTATCGACCAACGTGAAGTTGTAGGTTCCTTCCGCTTTGACCACCCAAGGCGTCAACTGGAACTCCCCCAGAATGTTCAACTGATCCATGGACAATGTCAGTGTAACCTTGAATCAAGACAACTGACGGTTAGCAGGCACACTCGGATTACCTGACAAATTCAATATTTAATGTTTAATTTCTCTTATGAGTTGTTATCCCACCAACCCTGAGGTTGGTGAAGTCAGTATTAATTTGTAGTGGACGAATCCTATCAAGTCCATAAATCCTCGTCCCTCTGAAGTACATCGTGGCTCCGGAGAACTTTGTTTGGATCTCGGGTACCTCAAATGGCTGTGAGAACAGGGAGCCACTTCCGACTCCACCGATTGCTTCACGGATCCGATCATTTGAGAGTTGTTCAGCTTTCTCGCGTTCTTTCAGGTTGGGATCGTGTTTGTACATGTAGCCAAATCCGTAGTCTTCTGCGTGTGTACGTTGTGGTTATGTAATTAAGTCAATGTTGCACGGATCAATATATAGGCTCACTTCTTCGAAATAGGCTAATTAAGAGTTATTACTACTTCCTACACGTAAAAATTTTCCTTACTTTTATATGAGGATACCGCCACCACGAGAAGAAACAAGGTTACCACCGCATTTCCGTACAACTGAAGCCGTCTTTCGGCCATAATTAATTTCTTTTCTGAAAATAAATATTCTCCTGGTAGACAAAAGCTTTTTGTGAAAAAGACAAAGAGTGAGAGAGAGAGAGAGAGTTTATGTAATACAAATAAGCAACTATATGTGCCCTTTGTTCTAATACTTTCCAGACTGACTTCTAATCTTTTTTGAGCATGTAGCAAAAAAATAAAGTTTTTGGTGTCTCGTCCTGGTAAACAACATCCTCCACACTTTTCATACATGTATTATTATTATGACTATGATGCAGTTGTTGCGAACTAGGCGTATGATAAAAGATACATCACAGTTTTTATATATTACGCAACTCAGCGCTTTATATACATGCATCATGTATATTTTAATTTTCGGAGAAAGACGAGTTTAATTGAGTCCAAAGCGCAGATCTCTGTTATGGACGAACTTTCCATCTTCTATTTTTTGTCCAAGGGAGCAACAAGCAGCCAAGGAGAGTTCATTCGTGTGACGTATAATAAGACTTTGTGCTACAAATCTACAGTTGTTGGAAGTTATGAACATTCGTATTGTAGCATTAATGGTTCTTTTTTGCGTTGCCAGTTCAATTAAGACAGTTCTGTTTGTGTGAACAAAACGCCTCGTATTTGTTGATGTGTCAACTCAATATATGCCTCATGTTCCGGACGATAAATCAAATCAAGGCAGCATGAGTGTGTTGAATCAGTCGTATTCCACATGATGCTCATAGTTGTCAACGCTTCACTCTTAGTAAAAAAATGATCAAAAATGATCTCATTCCAGGAAGCATACATTCAAGTGATGTGCACAAAAGTACAGGGATAGATCGAACGGCGAAAGTGATGACGATAAGACCTTCCAAGTGGCGATATCTGTATGCCTCGCTTCAACGCGCTACTCACTGCCACTGAACTCTTACATTTGAGACGAGTTCAAGACTGACTGTCATGTAATAATGTGCATTTTGCTGAGCTGCACTTGTTCATGGATTTCCCAACGCTGTCATTGAGTTGAAACAAAAACCCGTGATACTCTCGCTTATCAACCAAAGTTTACAGATACACAATATGCGGCAGTTTTTATTATGAATGAATCATTTAGTAATCACTTCTTATTGTTTAGTAAGAAACTATCCATTTCGCGAAATTGAGCGTGACTAACGGAAGAAATACATACAAGGTATACAAAATTGGCGAACTAAAGAAAACTCTCAAGTTGCAGAGTTTGGTATTGAATTGTTCAATATTGAAAACAAGCATCACATGAATTTGAGATACGCATGATTTTATTCTGCATGTATGTCATCAAAGTTGTGAGTGTAGTGATTGTATTTTTTTTGTTTTTAAGAATATTTAAACATTAAACATACACAGAAAAATTGTATATGAACGCATTTGAGTGCATGCGGTTTAGTCATGATTTTCTGACTTCTTGAGTCTAGTAGTTTGATGCTAGGTCAGGAAGCAGTGAAGCAGCTAAACTCATCTCCGGTTCATGCACTTCCATGTGCAACGGTATTGATCGCACACGACGAGTCTCCAAGAGTAAAGTCGTCCTCACTTTTCATGACCATGAACGCCAAAAATTTCAGCTCTATGGTCATTGGACTTTATGGTAAAAAAGGGCTTCAAGTCTTGTCAATGAAAGTTCGGAAGAAATTCTGCTCAGTAATTGATTATTACGAAATTAATACACTGTTGATAGTCCATTAGAATGGTAGCATTACTCATTGATGGTATTATCATATTCGCAACTCACGCTGAACAACAATGGTACAAAGTTCCCAGCATAGGTGCTGCCTATTTTGTAAAGTTAATAAATGTGTGTAAACCTTCGAGCGGTGTCATTGCTTAAATTATCTCCGCCAAATTGTGGAGAACACGGAGATGAGCAGAATATACAAAAACATGCTTTTCAAATGAAGTGAGTGTGCGAGAGATTCTTGTACTTTGCACCTCATTACTGTGTTTATGTGAGCACCTCTCTCTCCGCTTCTCGACTTTTGAACCCGTGTTCCGTCAGACATCTCTCTTTGTGACTTTTCATATATGAGTAAGCAAACTGAGATTATTGTGATCGATTGGAATGAAAAGAAGACATCGGCACATATACGGATGCTTCACAAAACAACATCGATTGGTCGCAAGAATTACATGACCATTTAAAACACTGTGGTATAAATATGACCTTCTACGGAAAGTTCAAGTTTTAGGCTAATTGTGCGAGCTTTTTCTTTTTATTTGAATATGTACAAAAAACGCAACCCAATTCTTAATACGGTAATAATCATTCATCCAGACAGTGCGTTGTATAATTAGTATCATTAAAACATCAAATTTAAACTCTGCCAGGTCGTCAATCTTTCCACTATTTTCCGTACTTAAAACGTAATCTTGTAAGAAAAACGACTACACTTGCTGAACACATGCCTCACATTGTCCAGAATAATCTTGTTTGCGGCTAATCTAATCTCCAGTTATGAGACACGATCAACTTCTCTCTGTGAGTTGACACTTTCCCCAATTCCCTTGCTACACACACAAACGCGTGCTGCTCTTCGTTCCTGTTTCCAGCCAGCTATACATTCCAGCAGAAGACCTCTCTCAGGCTATCTCACTCCAAGCAAAAAATATCGTTTACATATACACCATAGCCCTTTTTGCAATGTCATGATAAAATCACATCCATTTCTGCCTGCAAAACCGTAGTTTCAACAGCGGCAAGTTGAGTAACAGGTCCGAGCCGGACACACTATACAAGCCTGTAAATATCAAACTGCAATCACGATCATCGCCATTATCATCATATCATTACGACTGTGATTCATAATGCTGTTTAAGTAACGCCAAAAAACGTACCAAGGGCAGAGTCTAATGCTGCGATAAATGAAATTAATGTCATACTTACACACACATACATAGTATGAGTCTTTGCCACTACGACCAAGGACAGACAAATGTAGCAACGATTACGGAATATGATGTATTTAAACCATCATCATATTCATCATCACATCAGTGAGACATAGCAACATATTTTTTTACCATTGGAACACCTACCCATATCATATCATGCTCATGGATTTATGTGTGCATTTCGACGTAGACTCGTATTCAAAGTTCAGCGAGCAAGAACACCGTTCTTTTTTACGGGATAGTAAAACACTCTTGCAACACGATGCTCACGTGCGAGCTGGTTGACGACGGGAAAAAATCGAAAGTTCATCTCAAAATGGTGTGCAATGGCAAACCTGTGGAAACACATGGGAAGGTTGTGAGAGCGTATATATGCGCTCTTTTGATTATCTATAATCTTTGCACTGGACATGATTCCAGCATGATGAGAATACGTAAACCGCATTAAAAACGAGTAGTATGACCAAGTTTGGCAGTTTTTAGCATTGACATCTCGTCAATTTGATATCTCACTCTCAACTACTCTGCAAAGTTCAGCGTTCATTATCCAGTCATTACATACACTCAGGTAGCGTCGGATGCGCGTAACCAAAGTTGTGCAATTAAACCGGTAAGAAAGCGTGAATGCGATTCCTATTATTGTGTGTACAGTTTTCCTTTCAAAAATGCCATTGTTTGAAATAACAATAGAAAAAAAAACATTAAAATGTGATATTCGTGCGAATCTTGTTGTCAACAAAGTGCTCAACGATTACATGCAAGATTTTTTTTAGTGTGAGCTTATTCTTTTCTTACTGTTTGTTCTACTTCTTTTTCCAGTTGGTTTATTGAGGAAAAATGAGCGTGGTAGACTACATCAAGCAAACGGCACTGCAGTTGTTTGCACGCGCCGTAGTGTTGTCGATCGGAGCCTTTTATGCGGGCGTCGCGCTTATCTCACTGTGTTTGAAGCGACTGCGGCATGGCAGTGACGTTTGGGTCGTGAAAGAGCGGAGCCTCCCACCTCTTTGTCTTCAGGACACTGCGTACGGTCGACATGCGTTTGTTCGACTCAAGGTAATCAATGGAAAAAAAATATGTCTTTGGGATTTAAATGTCACCAGCTTTGTTCGGGCTAGGTATGAAGTAGCCAACAGTAGTTGAATCAAGTAATAATGTCTTTGGTTTTGGGGTAGGACTTAAAAATTCATTACGTTGAAAACGGAGATCGGAACAAGCCTTTAATGCTCTTTGTGCATGGATTCCCAGAATTCTGGTTCTCGTGGAGGCATCAGCTCAAGCATTTCTCCTCCACGCATTGGTAAGCTCATTTGATGACAATGATGAAGCGCGTCTCTCGCTTTTTTAATTTTTTTTTTTTTAAATCTGTTTGCGAGTAGGATTTGGTTTTGATGCCATTTTTATGAATGACCTAAGGACAACGTTTAAATTTTTTTGCGTTTTAAAGGGTTGTCGCAATGGACATGCGAGGTTACGGTGACTCCGATAAGCCAGGCAGCATTAGCGAGTATGCCCTAGAAAAACTAGTCAAGGACGTGTGTGACCTCATGAAAGCCTTGGGTCGCAATAAGTGCACTTTGGTGGCTCACGATTGGGGCGGCGTTGTGGCATGGGCGGCTGCCGCGTATCACCCTCAAATGGTGGAGAAACTCATTATTCTCAATTCTCCTCACCCAGTCGCATTCTTCAAGAAAATCAGATCGTCTGTGACGCAGTTCCTCAAGTCTTGGTGAGTTGTGAAGACATGGAGAGCCATCGACTCTGCGTTCCTATTTTGTAACAACATTCAACGGCACAATGTTTAGTTAATTTTTGCGAGTTAAATAATTTTCACGTTGGGTTGTTTCCAGGTACATGTTCATGTTCCAAATCCCGTATCTCCCAGAACTATTTTTCCACACGGAAGACCTCGCCTGTTTTGAGAGAATGTTCACGGGGATCGACAAAAAACTGAGGGTGACTCCCGAAGATTTGGAAGGATTTAAGTACACCTTCTCCAGAAAAGGTAACTTTTTACTCCGGGCCAGTTCATGACCTCGTGAATTAGACTTTTTAATGCAGCAAAAATATAATTTTCCGTTGGTTAATGCTAATTTGAACATTTCGTAGGTGCCTGGAGCCCTCCAATAAATTACTACCGATGCGCTCTCTCAGGCAAGGGTCTGGTGACTCCACCTGCCATGCCGAAGATCACAGTTCCCACTTTGGTCATCTGGGGCGACAAGGATTTGGCACTGGAGAAGGACTTACCAGAGCTGACAAAGGCTTACGTGAACAACATTAAGGTCACCTACATTGCCGACGCGAATCACTTTGTTCAACAAGACAAGCCCAACGAGGTGAATAGAGCAATTGAGGATTTTGTAGGTTAATTGTGTCCTTTCTACAGACACGTATACACACACATTACAAAAACTTATGAAACCGTGGTGTGACGTTATGTAACTTGTATTAAAACGATTCGTGATTTTTTACAAGATTATTCACAAAATACAATTCGTGGAAGCGACAACTTTTTATAGGCAGCGTAAATATAGCATACAGTCATAGGCACATTAAAGTGTCTTGGTGTCATTCCTGAACAAAGAGTCATTGAACCTCATTTCACTCTCAGTGTAGTGTTGATAAAGACTGAGCGGAAGTGGCTCATGTCCGTAGCGAAGAAGCAGTCCATTCAAATGATCAATTCCTCCACTGATAATTTTCCGCAACTCGTCCGGGTAACTCGCTGAGCGTGTACCCGAGCGACGTGAGAGGAGCGACTTCAATCGTTTGAATGAGCCTTCCAATTTTCTCTGGAAAAAATTACATATTCTCGTCGTTACTACACGTTCGATGCGAAAGCTGAAGAGAGTTACGCGTGAGTGTGTGTCCATTTAACTATTTTGC
Organism: Alloscopus bannaensis; assembly: GCA_027743745.1. Classification (NCBI taxonomy): domain Eukaryota; kingdom Metazoa; phylum Arthropoda; class Collembola; order Entomobryomorpha; family Entomobryidae; genus Alloscopus; species Alloscopus bannaensis. The sequence continues at coordinate 8,431 of JAHZMW010003371.1, read as the reverse complement.
TATTGAATTCCTCGTTTTACCTGAAAGCAATGCTCCACGAGATGTGAACAAGGATGCTTGATGAATTTACAAATTCGCTTCACATTCTCCACAGGCTGGAGGCGAAGGTTCTCGTAATGAATGACAAGTAAGTGGACAGGGGACTCCAACCAGGATTTTGCAAGGGCCAACCATTGGTACGCGGAGTGGATGAGGAATTTTGGCCAATCTGAACAGAAAAAATATCCAACATTTATTACGCTGGTGATGTGAGCAAATAGAGCAGGTGGAGATTGTATCCAGGTTCTGGACACAATCATTAAGTTGCAAATGTAGTTGTTTTCTCCAAAATGTTTAACTTGTGTCATTGATGGGTCAATTTTTCGTAATTTTGAAAGTTGATTTGTGCGTCCCTCAAATTTTTGTGAATGAAGTACTGTTCATGCATTACCCTTGTGGTGGTACGGCAAAAGAAACGCATTCCCGGTGTGACCTCCTTCCATAAAGTTTGCAAAGGACAGTATTGCCGGAAACGGCTCGCGCATGAGGAGTATGGCCCTTTTCATGTCGAACCTTTTGTCATACTTCTCGTGAAACTTTTGAACAATCGTTTCTCCAGAATACCATGCTTCCTTCTCCCCAAGAAATCCTGGAATTCCAACAATAGTCGTGCTGGCTTGAATGGAAATAAAAACGGTGTATGTAGACAGAGCCTTTTTGACGATGGATTGGGCCCACTCAAATCAATTCGCTCTTGTTCTGTCTCTTTTCTCGTTTTTTCAAGTTCGTCGCCATCATGAAAATAACACTGTCATATAGAAAGCAGAGCATATATAGGCACCCTGAGAAAAGAGGTCCATATCGAAGTAGAAGCTCCCTGTGTATACTCCGGTCGCCAGTTGGATTAGATGACGAGTCCAAGTGTTCCCGCTTCCAGGATACGACACGAGTCCAATGATTTCGAATGTGTTCTCCTCATACAAACTGGAAAATAATGGAAACAGCATCTCAGAAAAAGGTATATAAATCAATGAAAATATTTCACGTTGGTTCAACAAAGTCCATCGTTAGATTTTATCATTGTAGTAAAAACCGTTATTCCTGTTTGGCATCGCAAGACAATGTAGATCGTATTAATCAATTACTGTAAAAATGAATGCTATTTGGCGTCGTCGGTAGTTCCGCCTTTCCTCATTTGAAGGGAGTGCACTCTCTACTCAAATCTATGAGCTAGCTCGTGAGCTTTGAACACGTAAGATGAAATTCTACAATTCCATACTAGATGAGACCACTTACCCCCTCGGTTTAATGAACTCTCAAAGAGCTCGCTCTTCTCTGTCGACTTTTTCATATGGAACAAAAATGAATTTCGTATAAAAAATTCCACAAACAAGTGACAAGGATTATACTACGACGATTAGTCCATCATGAAAAAGAGACATGTGGAGATAACCGTTTTGTTTATAATCTCGATAAATGCCAGTGACATCCGTGAATGAATCAATGTCAACCATATCAAATCGTCAAAAATATTCATGAATGCACACATTCTTCTCTGTGTTTTGTCAAAAATCGTAACACACATGTTTGGATACCATAAAAGCCAGTTGTTGAGTCAGCAGTAATTTAAAAAAAACATTAGGCAAATTAGTAGCGACAGGATTGAAGGAGACGCCAAAGACAAAATGCGATGATGATTTGTAGACCCATTCTTAAGTCTCTGTTCTCTGCCAACTCTGAATGAATTACAATTCTTAGTATTCAGTATTAGTACGCTCACGCATTTTTCTTTCTTTCACATGTTTCTTTTACTTCTCTTATGATAGTCAATCTGGACTACATAGAGTTCCACAGGAGTCAGGAAAACACGGTCTTGTGTCTCTATAAATTACACACAAGTAAAAATTCCACTAGCACAAAACTGAACGACTGGAATAAAATCATCATTTGAGAAGAACACATTGCACACTGCCTTTGCTCAAAATTGTTTTAATATTCAAATCAGAATGAGATATTTGGTGATTTTTCTCATTGTCACGGTTTCCGCTCTTTTTATTGGAAAAGGAGATGGACAATACTCATACAAAACCGCGTACTACGACGTACCGGTAAGATCATCTCATTTTATTGTTGAAAAGGAAATGGAACCGATATTTTTGAATCCAAAATGCCGTCTCCAAAATGTTTCCTGTACACGTGCGATAACGTGTCTGGACAATTTCTGACTATAGCTGGACCACTTTTCATTCACACAATGCAACAAGACGTTTCCCATGAAGTACCTGTACAATGACTCGTACTTCGACGCGGAGGCCGGTGGACCAATATTCTTTTACACGGGAAACGAAGGGGGTATCGAGTGGTTTACGGAGAACGCGGGCTTCATGTGGGACATTGCTCCTAGATTTGGAGCGTTGCTACTGTTTGCAGAGCACAGATATTATGGCACCTCGCTCCCCTTCGGAAATGACTCCTTTTCTGTTAGTTGACACAAGAGTTAAATAACTACAAATTAGTTGTCTTTGGATTTTGAGGGATGTAGTTTTGTTCCAAATAATAATATTTCAGAGTCCTGACAAGTCCGGCTACTTGAGCTCGGAGCAAGCCCTGGCTGACTTTGCAGACTTTCTCACATGGTTCAAGAAAACGAGAAATGGTACTCAAAACAGTCCGGTAATTGCATTTGGGGGCTCCTACGGAGGCATGCTGACAGCATGGATGCGCATCAAGTATCCCCATATAATCCAAGGGTACACAAAAATTAATCAGAGCTCAATTACTTTTGTAAATGATAATAAAACCGCATGTTATTAAACTCATGAATTCTTGTAGGGGGATAGCTGCCTCAGCCCCAATTTTACAATTTGAAGGCATAACCCCGTGCAACGTGTTCTCTCAAATTGTCACCAGAGACTTTGACCGAGCTTCGCCCAACTGCTCTGAGTCCATTCGCAAATCTTGGAATGTGATTAACAGCTTTGGAAAAACGGGTACAAACTCACAACTACCATAACTGCTGTGTGATCGTGCTCGCATCCGAGATTCGTCGACTATAAGATTGTTCTAACTCTAACGTGAGTGTTTACCCTTTAATAATTCGATAAATTGTTCTGAGAACAGAAGCAGGGCGAGAGTGGCTGACAAGCACGTGGAAACTGTGCAAACCCATGAATTCCTCGAAGGATGCTGACGACCTCAAAAATTGGCTAATTGAGGTCTACGGGAACTTGGCCATGGTTGACTACCCGTATGCAGCCTCCTTCTTGGAGCCACTTCCTGCGAATCCCATACAGGTAAAAACTGATAAATCAGCTTTTTTATATAGATTTTTCAATATTTTCACGGTTGAAATAGTCAAAAAGAGTCTGACGCTTCTCTTTAAAACAAACTACATCTAGGTTGTGTGTGATGGCCTGAAGGACCCTGAGCTCAGTGACAAGTTTCTTCTAAAATCCCTCTTCAAGGCTGTTAGTGTGTACTTCAACTACACAGGATCCTCCTCTTGTCTCGATGTCTACAATCAAGCAGACCAATCTCTCGGTGATCTCGGTTGGAATGTTCAGGTTCTGATTCAAAGTCAATTTTAACGTATCCTTTAATAATTTTGAGTTCTCCCATAATTTGGAAAATTTGTTTTTCTTTAAAATTTACTGTTTTCCAGACCTGCACCGAGATGGTGATGCCAATGTGCAGTGACGGAGTACACGACATGTTTGAGCCGACTCCATGGAATTTCACAGCATTTGAAGAGCAATGTCTTCGTCAATTTGGACTTCGACCAAGAGCCAACATGGCTCAGCTCATTTACGGTGGGAGAAATATTCGAGCGGCGTCCAACATTGTTTTCAGGTACCTTTACCAAGCAACGTATTTTACAGGAAGTCAGTAATTTGCTTGCACTTTGCGCATTATTTTATGACTTGTCATTTCTGAGTACAGTAATGGTCTACTCGACCCATGGTCTGGGGGAGGTGTTTTGGAATCCCTGTCCGATTCTTTGATAGCCGTAATCATTCCTGAAGGCGCTCATCATCTCGACCTCAGGTCATCTCATCCCAATGATCCTCCCTCCGTCGTGAAAGCGAGGAGAATGGAATGTGCTCAAATTCGCAAATGGATTCAAGCTTACTACGCGGACACTCTTGGAACAGCAAAAAAAAATGACTCAGTGAGCCAAGAAGACAATGACTTTTGTAGTAATCAATGTGGTTGCTCATCGTCTCAACGTCGGAGCCCTGTTAACAAGGCGATTCGAGACAACAGCGTAATGGACGACGGAAGTGAATCTTCGGAAAGGATGTAGAGAATTGGCTATAGAGCCAGGCAATTCTTAGTACAATAATTTCATAAACAAAAGGGGCAAAGAGAGCGCCTCTCTTGCATTTGCATTGTTACTCATACTGAGAAACATTAAGAGTGTCGCGGTACATTGTTTCCATTTTCTTCATTCGGTTTGCCTTTAATCCTAACCTTTTCAGTGTATGAATGTGATGTATGAACTCATAACCTAATTTTAATCAAACATTGTTCCATTGTATGGAACCCGAACCGTTGACACTGTATCCTACTGTTTTCACGCGCTTTCTTACTCCGACAAACTATGAGCTGTAGAATATCATCATGTATTACAATTTGTAAATTGTTTCGTTGTGGACTTCGGGATTTTTCGTGGGAAGTGTTTTGATTAAAGCGGAGCACTTGTCAAGCATAAAACTTTCGAACTTATCGACTCAACCCTAAAAGTATGAGCAAGGAGAGTAGTAGCGGGTACGAGTCCGACTTGGACTTGGCCTACGAGTACGTGTCGGAAATGGAGTCTAAGGACTTACAAAACTCCAATAATTCGACAGACTCGACGTCGTTGACTTCAACAACTCCGACAACGGTATCGTCGTCAGGGTCGTCAACAGCGGTAAACCTGACCTAGCTTATCTTTTTATGTGTGTTTTATATGTTCCGCTACTTTTTATTTTGTTTGATCGCCACAATAAAAAATGTTGCTTATTTAAACTCTACAAGCTTTGGGGTGTTTTTGGAATGTTTTTTTTTTACCTGAGACTGAAATTGTGACAAACGACATCATTCCTGTAGGGAAACCTGCGCATCACAACGTCCTTTTCTGAGAGATTCATAAAACTTGCTTCCCTCTCCGATGCATTGTCTCCACTCACTCTTGTTGATACTGTCAGGGATTTTGACGTGGAGGCGGCAACGGGGGCGCGATGAGTTTGCAAACTTGAGCTGTACTTGTGGTCACCACCGGTGTGACAGAGAAACACGAATGTGGGCACAATGCAGAGTGTCACCGAGACCGCAACTATTTTCCACAGTCTCGCCGGCACCGGTCTGGAGAGCATTCTTGAAGTGCTTTGAAACATACTTTGTTACTGACGACTCAAAAAATCAGGTCTGCAATGGCATCGTAATGAAAAACCCATCAATAATAAAACCATTTCTCATATAGGCTGCTTTTGCTTTCCCATTTGAGTTTTGCGGAGAAGGTGCGCATTTGAAAGCAGGTGTCCCGGTGCATGACTGCGTAAACCATCGAAGCATCACAACGTAACGGATACCATGAGCATGAAGATGCTAATTGGAAATTTTTTCTAATTGTTTCACACCTATACACACATAATATATCTCGGTGTCTTCGAGAAAATCCCGTTGCTTTTACTTTGTCAGCGTTTGACTCCACTTTATGCTCAAGTGTGGTTGTTTATACACATTTTGTCTGACCTTACCGCTTTCTTGGTCTCCTCTCTCATTCCAAAAAGTGCAGTCTTTACCATTTCGTTTTGCTCGTCGCTACCAAGGCGATTGTGAACACCGCATTCTTCATTCAGTTTAAATTTCCTAACCACTGGTATGCCATGCTCTTTTCCAAAAAAAATTTGCTGACGACAAAATACGACATTTACTGACATTATTGCACGTACTGCAAATTCTTGTGCGGGCTACACACACGCTGTATTGTTTCCTTCAAAGAAAACACATTATCGTCCCATCCTGTTTGTCTTCTCTCCCTCAATGCTTTGTCGGGAGAAAAACGTCATTAACAATTCATGCTAATACATACACAGCATTATTATGAAACCTTGTGTTTTACTCGTTCTCATCCGGATAAAACGACAAATCCACATGGACGCCTGGTTGGCAATAAATTGTCCTCTGTGGAGAAAGAGAAAATAATATTTGCTGCGGGAGAGAGAGAGATTTTGGGGTGTGTAATATCAGGCAGAGGAATCTCTCCTCCTTGTCAATCCTTGTCAAGATGAACTGCTTAAGATAGTGGAGGCCAAGCCATACATTAATGCGCTCCCAGTATATATTTTTATTGATATCGAAATGCGAGTATTATGGACATCATCAAAAAGTTTTCAGACAGGATGCTATTATTATGGATGAGAATATTATTGCCCATTAGCATAAAAGCTCTGGTATTGATCACCCATCCAATGTCTCCTCATCTAGATCACCTCTCTCTCTCTCTCTCTCTTAGCCTGGAAAGAAATTAAGAGAATGAGGCAATATTGAGTATTAGTGGTGAGTTTTTTAATGCGAAAAAAGCCATTGCTGATTGCATAAAAAGCCAAAAACCTAAATGAGCATAGCAAAGGAGAGCTTAGAGCAAAGCACACACTCGATTCACGACGTCGTCGATCGCGACACACAGCAGTTTCTATGCAAAATTCTCTATTGCACTCGAGTGCAAATACAACACTGGCTGCAGAGACACACTCAACCATTTGACATTGTCATATATAATCTACTCTGTTGCTCCTGTATTGAAAGAGAGAATGAGTGTGTGTATGTGAATGCATGTAATTTTTCTAATTGTCATTGTCAGTTTGAAAGAAAAAAACGCTGCGCAGTGAATTGGTACGTAAAATGTATGTTAAGGGATGCGTTCACATAATCATCAGCGTGCCATGACGTCAAAACGAAGTTTAGGCTTAAACTACTAGAACATTCATTACACACACACACAAACGCAAATAATATGGAGAGAAACGATTACAACTCATTTTAAGTGAATTCACATCATGACAATGATTACCCTCTTTCTAAAGGCTAGTTCTCATATCGTTTCACCATATTAGCGGCGTCGGCGTGAAATAATGCTTTGTGCACTTGTAGGTTTCTAGAGGATTTCATGAAGAAAAATAAGCGACGAAATGTATTACTATTTGATTCCAAAAAATATTTAGTGAGGATATGAGAGGGCAAACGTACAAAATCAACATTTGCACACCAATTCATGGATAATTGAGAAAAATATGAGGGAAAGGACACGAAAAGAGGAGACACCGTATTAAATATTATGTCGCCTTGCAGAAGATAAGCGGCGTGTCCATGTTTTCGTCCATGTGTCAGAAGTGGAAATTTAGAATGAAGACTGAGGTGGACGAAAAAAAGCACTCACCTTCCCCTGCATCTTATTCCATCCAATTCATTTTGGAGTAGTTGTGTGTGCGTCAGCAAAAAGTGTGTTTCTCTTCCAACGACAAGTTGTACAGAGGCGACATGCGTCACTCAATTAAAAATTCAAGGGGGTTTGCCATGAAGGATTTATCATAATATTTTTATCACCAAAAACAAAAAAGCATGGAAAACAAGTTCACAGGTTTGCTTGGCTCATGTAATTCTGCAATGAATCAACTGCATTAATTTCCAGAGCTTCTTTGAAGAAAAAAAGCAAGGTTTTGTTTTCTGCAAGAGAGAGATAGAGAGAGCGAGGGAGAAAGGATTTTTGCATGACAAAGGCAATAAATACAAGAGGCAGGACAGAAGGAGAGGATTATTCATATTTTTCTCATCTTGTGTAGCAAATTGAGTGCACACTTTATCACCACAGTATTTCTCTCTGTGTGAGTCTCCTTTGTATGAGAAGTTTGACTTATCAAATACTCACCGCACAACAATAATTCTTATCGCTTTGATGCAGTGGAGGAGTGCATGTAATACATTCTTTTTTTATGTTCGATTATTATGCATTTTCATAAAATACTGGCGCAAAGTCTCCTTTCATATTTTTTTACAATTGCACAAATGAGTGAAAGATAAGAGCTGGATGGATCCGATGTTTTTGAATGTTATCACAAGACTTCTTTGCCCCTCAGCGAACACACAGGCGTAATATGTGTGTGTCTATATTGTGATTAGAAGGTTACAGAGAGCTGATGTGTGTTTCATTTGCAATGTCATCAAACTTGGACTGAAATGTACTCTGAAAAGACATCGTCATCCTCATCATCACTCTACGCACACACATTATTATTGGCATTCATAGGAGCATTGGCATCACACCATCATTCTTGATGAGCATCGACATAACATGCACACAATATATAATGCTGGCTCCAAAGCTGGTTCGCTCTTGTATCTCCTCAAGTTGATCAGGTCGACGTTATTTGCTGTGAATATAATAAATGTGTGTCTATGTGTACTAAAT
>JAHZMW010003370.1:0-64833 GCA_027743745.1 Alloscopus bannaensis | reverse complement strand
AAGTTTCAGCTCATTTTAATTATTTGTTTTTGAGTAATTATACAATATGTTAAAATAGTGTTTTTTAATTTTTACATGAACTGCAAATTTTTTTAAAATTTTTCAATTGGCAATCTATAGTCTTTGAATGATGCTGAATCTCATGGTGCAAAAATATTTCAAAAATAAAACCAGGGTTTTGGAAAAGGTTGAGTGTGATAAAAGATGCTCATAGTAATATTATATGGCTGCACGTGAAAAGTGAACAAAAATCATTAGACGCTTGTGCTCAAATATTGTATTGATGACAGTGGCACGATGATTGTTTTCAATTTCCACATTGTAACTGTTGCTGCTAATCCTTGCTCTGTGCTCTTCATATTCCTATGTCTCTGTCGTGTACGTTTCCGAGTTGTTGTATGCACATGATGATCATTCGAGGTGAGGGCAATCCTTCTTTCTATATTACTGAACTCTGCTACAAGCTGAATCTGCTCATTAGCGGATTGCAGCGTCGTCGTCGTCGTGCTGTATGCTCCTCCATTTGTGTGTATTTTCACAAATGAAATCATAATAGTTCGAATTGAACGAATTCTCATATCACACCTCCATTCCATGGTGACTCCCTCATAGAAAAAAAATGCTTCGTTTCATAAAAGCAGGCTTCGTCGACACAACTACAGGAGAGAGTCACCTTAATTTCTGGCATGCTTGTCATCATGATGTAGTCACCCATGGCTCATACCATCCAACCACCATCATTCCAAAATCGTAGCAAAGCTGGATGACACATTATGAGTTTCTTTGTTGCCTAGAAAGCTGTAATGAACTGTAGCTCATTTCTCTCTGTGTTGTTTGCCATTTGTGGAGGATTTGAGTACAATTGAGTCGCGTTCTTGTCTCTTTTGTCCATGCTCATGTTTCTCTGTACAACATCTCTCATCATCACCATCAACAACAACTACTACAAATACATTTTTGCCCAAATGCTGCGAAGGTCTCAAAATGTGTGTTTTTGTGTTTTGTTTATAAAAAGACTTTGTACGCACACATACTAACATCATGTACCTCCACAAAAGCCTTGTGTTCAAAAGTCTAAGGAAGAAAAAATCGACGTGAATAAAAAAATGTGGCTAAGTACCTTCCCATATTTTTTTCGCCTCTCGACTCTATATCTAACTGAGAATCAAAAAACAACTCGGCTCTCTCTTTTTTCCCATCGTACAGACTACATAGGATCCACACGCACTGTGCATACTACAACTCCCAAGATGTGGATTTATACATTATTCGACTTGTTACGTTATTTGGCGAATTACAACACAGATAGAGACGAGCCCCTCTCTTTGAACGGGTAGGGGTAGCTAACTGTTCTGCTTTCGAGGAGTACCTTGTTGTTGCGGTCAGACCCTTCTTCGTCGTCTTGCATTCGCGTTGCCCCTTTAATTGTCTTTTGAGCAAGAGTGTATACATTATGTGAGTGTGTTGTGGCTTCCCCGTACTTTCGAGTGGAGAAGAAACTTGAAGCTGTCTTTTCGCTACTCCCACATGTACTTGTACATGGCTGAAATATAAATCGCTCCTTTCTTTACCATACATTTCACATTTACATAGCAAGCATCATCGGTGAGAGGAAAGAAAAAACACATTTCTCTATACACACTCTGTCGTTGTGAGTGGTGCGCCTTCATCAACTAGAAGTTGGTTCTTCTGACTTTTTCGAGAGAACTCAAGTCCAACATAGAAAAAAAATCTATTATGCTTGTGCAATACGCTGGGAATTTGGAAATGCATTCCTCCAATGTACATCTCAGAAAGAAGGCTCTGCTCTGCGATGTGTTCTTACTCAGCGTGCGAGGAGGCTTTCATGTAAAGGAAAACTCGTTTATAACTTGGTTACATTCTCAATAATCCACATTGCAGCTGTTAGGCTAGACTCTCTGCCGATATAAATGAGCACGTAAAGGGAGAGCGAGCCAGCCAGAAGGAGAGGAGAGAAAAAGGGTTTTGTGTTGTGTTGGTGTGAGAGACACATTACAAATACAGCCTTATAAATACATCGACACACACATTTGAGAAGCGACAAAAGATTTTTTTTTCTGTAATGTTTGTCCACATATAATGCATCTATGTGTGAGTCTGTATTGCCTTTCGATACTCTTACTACACAATCTCTCTCCTCCGTGAGAGTTGTGTTCACTACTGTGTTTTCAGAGGTAATATGAAACATTGAACATCATTATCTACAATAATAAAAAAGGGCTAAAATGTATTTGAGAATGTAATATCGTGATTCGTGATGTATGTATAAGCTACCGCATATACATACCTACTACAACAACTACTACGAGCACAAGCGTTTTTTCATGATTATCATGATAAGGCAGAGAGAACATAGTAGTTTGAGTGTGCTCCACACAAATCTCTCACAGTGTTTTTAAACGAGACTGTGTTTGTATGTGGGCAAAGAGAGGCTCACTATATTGATATGTACTGCTACCACTACTATCTCTCAATAATCAACCGTATTGGAGTACACAAGGAGAAAATTGTTAATCGGCCACAAGACCTCTACTCAAGCAGGCAGGCCAGGCCATAATCAGGAGTCAAACTTTATTTTTTTCTCCTTTTTCCTTTTTTAAAAACTAAAATCACAAGAACAGGGTGAATATCAAAAAAAAAGAAAGAGAGGAATTAGGAGGATGAGGGTGTTCCTAGTTTGTCATCGTCGGAAGTAACAGAGCACGAGAGACTCTCAAAAGAGACACTACATGATTAGAGAGTGAGGAGCAGGAATCTAATATAAAGTAACGCCTTACCACATTGAAAATAATATACGAAGACATCATTGACTGTGGAAATGTTTAGCGAACGGAGATGGACCACCTTGTGACAAACTGTTGTGAGAGGAGATGAGGACAATTGTGATGAGGTTAGCAAATTCAGTGTAACTTTTCCAACGAGGAATCGCCCCTTCGCGACCTTTCTCGGAATGTGTGCATGTGCTTTTGTATCTCGCGAAAAATGAATATTTTTGCGTGAGCTAGTGTGTGCGGTTTTCCGAGTGAAGTATTGAGTGTTCCGTTTGGCTTTTTGTGATTGTGAATAAAGTAATTATATGCTTCTCAAAAGTCGTTCAATCGTTCTCCTGTACTAGCAGCTATACGAGGAAACACCGAAGAAAAGCTTGGTCAGGGCGACTTACTGCTGATGTCAAAAAAGATATGAAAAAGTGGTTGTTAACGGTTTCTCAAGAAGCGTCAGAAAACACCTCGGGAGTCACTGGAAAGGGATTTGCTGAGCAAGCCAGTCATCACCGCGAGTGGGAGGACGTTGCGCTGGAAGAAAGTGGAGACTGTGCATAAACCTGAATGAATGGTGACCGACGAGGAAGCATGGATTGGAAATGACGCCTGGGGAGCTCTTCCCTGACAAAAGCTTGCCAAGAAAATGCGGATATGCTTTGTAACCATGTAGTTCCTTCGTAAGTACAAACTGGTGCCAAAGTGTCACAAGTCAATTTTTCTTTTACTACAAACATGTTTCACAAGTGGAAATGCAAGGGGACGGAATAGCGCGAGTCTTTCTGGTTGGAAATGGGGATTACTAATTACTCACGTCAGGGAAAAGTGTGTATGCTCTTACGAATTCATCGGAGTATCTTGCAGTTGACACGGCAAAGATAGTCTTAAACTTTTCATCAATGGCATAATATCCCGGCAGTCACGCTGTTTGGTATTCATCAATTCACAGTATTCCAAAGGTGATTGGCAACCCGTCGTACGTGGTTGTACAAAGGAGATTGAAATGTGTCAGAATAATTGCGATTTTATGTGCATACAATTGTGTATCACGAACTGCACAGATACGGATGTGTGGGCTGTTCTTTCTCTTGCTACACAGAACATTTTAAAATCTTATTCATTTGCTGAAAGGAAAATGGTTCCATGACGGTACAGTCAGAGTCGCGTTGTTGCTTGGAAAATCATCATATAAAAAGATGATTAAAAAAGGAGTTTACGAGCTTCTAAGCAAGTTAAACTAATCTCGCACTGGAAGGGATGCACCTGTGTCTCAAGCATAAGTGATCATTATGCTGATGTGATGAGCATTTATAATCCTTGTCATATAATCTCAGTTTTATCACTTATTTTACGACTGCCAAATACGCTTTCCTTCTTCACGCACAACATTATATTGTAAAGGTGGTAGTATCGGGAGTACGAAGCCTAAATATACAGTTTGTAAACAGCTAGGTTGTGCACCAAATAAGGAAGCAAAACTCCTTTTGATGCTGGCAAGTTATGTAAAGGATTTTTTTGACAGAGCTCGACAGGCATTTTTTTTTAATTTTCACTGCTCTTGAGAGAGTGGTATTTATGATAATGAGTCCAGGTGTTAACTTCATGACAAATACATTTCTCCCAACTTTCCACAAACGACGACCGGCTCAGTTCGGCTCAAGGATTGAGTGAATTGGTGTGCGTGTAGGACAGGGAGTTGTACACCTGCCTCAATTTACTTTTCAATTTATCAGGACTATTTTTTGTTAGTAAATTATAGTATGCATGTGTTGCACTAGGATTGGTTCTGTCGGTGACAATTTGGTAGGATCGCAGGTGTGTTGCTAGTAGTATTCGGCACATCCTTCTCAAGCGATTTCTATTTTAAAAATACATTGTTTTGAGAGTAAACAGAAGTAGGTAATAATCAATGTCCTTTAAGCGGAGTGTGGCGTGTATGTGATGGGCCTTTGGAAGTGTTTCCCAACACCCTTTTTTTAGTGATGAATAGTAAATAGTCCAAACACTGCGAATTGTGCACGCTTTCGAATCCGTAATCGTTCCTTTCTGAGAGCAGCGCATATATTATATCGGCAAGTCGTTTCGCACAGTGTAGGACGATAATACGTATATACTTATGTGTCATGTATGTGCCCACAAGTTCAAGTGGATTTCCTTATCGTTTACTATCTGTAACGACATGACTTTCACAAAGTCAGCAGAGAGTGTAAACGTCGAGAATTCTTTTTGTCCTATAACATACACGTTAGGTGGTAAGACGGTGATTAAGTTTAAACTCGATTGATATTTCAATTCATTTTGTAGCAGCGTCTAGATCTCGAATCGAAGGAATCGAGGATCATCCGCTTTGAGTTTCACAGTTTTAGGGGTTTTCTCTGGTACTTCTGGTATGATTGACATGGTGTGAAAACGCTACCCGAGACAAATTACTGTACGGTTGCCAGCTTCTTAGTAACGCTCTTTTTGTTTGGAGATTTTCTGTTGATAGTTTGCAGCAGGGTTATCAACGAGCCGCTAGCGGTACACATGTAGTAGCTTTGCAAAAAGTTCGAGATAATGTACCCACAAAAAATCGTTCACAGGCAACAGGACAGATAAGATCTCATCAGAAAGAGTAGCAGTAGTGCGTACTTTTGGTGTAACACGAGTACACAATCAGGAGGGTTTCCTCCGATCATTGAGAAAAGGATTTCATTACAACGTTCGGTTTCACCACTGGTTTGTAAAACATAACTGAAAAAATGGGCTGATAAGACAGGAAAATGCTACAGTTTGCTTGTTAATAACTGCAACTTGATAAGGGTTTTTAGGAGGGCAGAGCATTGTTTCATGTGCAGAGGAATTTGAAAAGGTATAAGATCATTGTCTATCCTTTTCCTGGGGGTTGGAAACAATCAAAATCAAACTCTGTATAATGCACATTACTGAACCGCACTTGCCAAGAAAGCCTTACAAAATAAATAATTACAAATCTACTTAAACAAGTAGTTCACTTATTGTAATCCCTCCGTCTCCATTCAGACTTCAAAGGCAACCTCCACATCTCAGCATTATTCCACACGGGAAAAGTTAACCAACGAAAATCAATTTTATATTATCATAATCCACAATAATAGAGATACCCAAAAAATTGTTGTGGCATTGTGATCTACAACGTTAATGCGTAAACAGAAAATCATCGTATCATCATTGAGTGTGCAGTTTTGCAATGAGATTCGTGTATTCCTCAAAAACACTGACGTCTTCTCAAATCATTTTGAACACACTGAAAAATTCTTCATCATCATCATGCACCATCTTTCTCAATTTAGGATCTGCTCACTCACTCCTTTTCACGTCGAGAGTTGTGTGTTTTCCCATTGTTTTATATAACTAACTCTGAGCATTTCTCTCTCTTGCTGATTTTTTCACGCGTTTTAATAGCTAATATTGCGCTACGATAATACATAGTTTTTTTACGTGCTCCGCGTTTTCACACATAAATTGTTTCAGCATTCTTTTTCGTTGGCTTAATTTTCGTCTCTCTGTAAAAGGTGCTGCATCATCTTTCAAGCAGTAGTGCATATCATCATTATTCATCATCATCGCCACCACCGTCTTCATCATCAGTGCAGTTTTTCCATTTGCAAAACTCTGAAAAATAGTTCAAAAAGCAGTTTGCTATTTAACTTTTATTACGGCGACTCACAAAGGGGAAGAGAGAAATTACATGTTGAGGTAATACAATACAGTACTTGTTTTGTGCAGAGCTACTACTATTAATACTGCTACTATTAATAATGTTATATTTGCATTTACTCGTGGGGTGGTACACAATGCAACTCCCTTTTTTAACGTTACCTCAAGTCGGTAGTCACTCAAGTGCACTAAAACAGCATACTGCACGAAAAAATACAAGAAAAAAAAGTCAGTTACTAAGGTAATCAGTGCTGTAAGGTATATGAAAAAAGACAGTGGAGAACTCGCAAGTGAGTCAGTAAAGTACCGATTTCGCACAAGGAATCGCTCACGTACTCACAAGCCGACTGTATATAGCATGATTATACAAATGTAACTAGGTACTACGCTGAAATGCACACCATTTTCAAAAGCGATATGCATGAATACTATGATGATGTTCATCTATGTAAATTCTCAAAGATTTCACATGAAAGAGTGGGGATGCTCTCTGAAACGTGTAGTGGTAGTTTCTATAATACCATGCAACTAACATCATGATCTAACCACTACCATGCCATGCTAACTGCACCATTCTGATTTAGTGAGAAAGGAAAAAAATTGCAAGAGTCTCAAAAGACGAGAACGAGAGAAACTTTTCGTCTTCATCCTGTTACCTTCCTTTTTGTAACTATCGCATCTAAAATCATGTGTACTTCAACACGATGATGATGATGATGGTTGGTGGTGGTGGTCTTATTACGATTGAATGTATGTGTGAAATGTTATTTTACAGTTGGACTATACACTATATGTATATATCTGTACCACTACCCGATGCGAGAGGAAATCAATGCTTTACATATTATGATACCACTTTTCGAATACGTACAACATTTTAAATGTGTTACGTTACTGAACACTTACAGCTCTACCTTACGATTTTTCTACGTCTGTCCGTCTCCCTCCCTTTACCTGATGAAAGTTCACAGGTCACACAACCGCTGTGTCGTGTCACATTTTTTGGTCTTATGCATCCCTCAACATATCGTTATCCGTACTTGTTGAGATCATTTACTAAAGGTTTATTAAGTATGTATACTGATATGACTCTTGCTACTCACGACGACTACGTATGACGTCTTCGAGTCACCTTTTTTTTTTAAAAAAAAGAAACGTATAATAAAGACAACAACGTGAATATGGTAGTTGAGAGTGGCACGCCACGGTTTTCTCGCATGGCATGAGATCCCTTCGAACATCGTATCATCAACAATGGATGGATGGATCGTCAACACAAAGTCTACTAGAATTTGCAAGAAGGGGAAGTAGGAAAAAGCGAGAGGCGAAAGATACTTATATATGACTTATGTCTAATTGTTAATATGTGCATCGTCGTGAGCATTGCAAAAAAGAGCACTTCTCGTACACACATAATGCACACACGTTGCATGCTTCATAGTAAAGAAGGCAAATGACTGCTTTGCCTGTTGCATTTATTGCAACAGTGAACACAATCATCTATGGGTTTTTATCACAACAAAAAATGACGGCATGTTCCTTCGTAATCTGAATACCTATTAGTTCAATAGTGTACGGTTGGGGAAAGTAGCTATTTTCGACACTTATCTACATAAGCAGTTGTAGTACATAGCCGATGCTCACGTTGATCGTCGAGCCTTATGGGTTCATATTTTTGTAGCGTGACTTAGGAAAGAAAACATGAAGACGCTCGGGGTAGGAGGCTGATGAATTCCACCGCTGCTGAACTGATTTGATACTTTGTAGTCTACATTCTAAAGCGATGGATAGTCTTAGATTTTAATGGGTTTTTTTAATTTCTTTGACAGATGGCAAATCCTCGGGGTCGCTTCTTTTGCTGACATTGTCGAGGCGACAATCACCGGAGTGGAGAACACGTCGTTTTTCCAACCTCTAAATTTGCAGACTCCCACAACTCGTGGGTAGGACACTACACTTGAGAACTATGTCAGCATGGAGCTGACGACACACGTCCCCAAATCTTGATATGACTTTCGTGCTTCGTCGTGAGCCAAGCGGCTGAGTTGACAGTTTGCATGCTTGCACCCAATATTGCGCAAGCAGAATGATTGGTTGGAACTCCAAAAGTGTTTCCTAACATTTCAAAGTGACCGTGCTCTTCTCGCCACTTATCACAACAACAATACACAGTTAAAGCAATCGTCGAAGCAATAAGGAAGGAAGGGGAGTGACTTTGTGTTCCACTAGAACTCAAAACGACAAGCGTATAATATGCAATACTGCCTCATTTGAAACTGTTCGTTGTGTGCAATCTTGAAGCAAATACGTACTTCTACAAACGAGCGTTTCGTGCAATCAAATCTGAATTCCATCCCAGTGAAAGTTCTATTTTCTACCTTTTTTATTACACATACAAGCTACAGAGTATTATGTCTGTTTCCTCGTTTTCATGTCAATCAGAGTGTATTTAAGCAATAACGTAGTGCATTTCATCGAAACACAATATTCATGATCATCCTTTAAGTGTTCACGGTTCGCCTATGTTCGCCTGAGTTCCCGTTCCAGTTCCACTGTCTCAATTGCTTCGAAAACATTGTTCAAGTCACAAACAGTCGCAAAACTTTGCTACTTACACGAATTGACCACGGCCAGGACAGAATACCAAATGAGCAATATCACAGGACATGGAATGAACACCGACATTGTTAGAATGATCTTATCAAGCCAATGCTGACCTTCGTATTCTCACCCTGTTCCTTGTGAGGGTCGCAAAACGCTAGCAGTATTCTACTTGGAGTTTGAAAACTCTGAACAGAAAGGTATGTCACTCGCAAAATGACTTCTTGTTTTGGCTAATCTAGTAATAATACATACATGTGCCAACGCATTGCAAAGATCCTGTAATATAGCGTTGTTTCTGTAATATTTGTTCTGAACGCAGAAAGAGAGGGAGCAGAGACGACGGAGAGGATTGTGAGATCGAAACGTGTCTCCGGAAGCGTGTACACGATCACCGTTGTGAGGAGACGTGCTGACAAGTCAAGAGTCGGTGTTTTGGTGATCTTTGTTTCTTCTTGTGAGACTTGACTCCTTCGTCATTCGCGCTTGCTGTCGTTGGCGATACTCGACAGCTCTCTGCGTCCGCATTCTCATCCACCAGAGTAACCATCAGTCAGTATTCCTAGGACCAAACTACGTTACATCAAAATGAGTAACACTCCAGATTATCAGTGGTGAGTGAGGACATGAATTGGATATCGGTACAGTTCATTGTACGATGTCACCATGCATGACTTCAATTGCTTGTCGACAAAATTAAAATAGTTGATGACTTTTCAATTGTACAAAAGTCGCCTTTGAAGTCATGCCATGATCATCAAATGCCAATGAATGTAAATATTTGGTAAATAATGAAATCATGCTGCTTGTCTTTTATCAGGGCGTACGCCATTATGGACTCATCCAGAGTGTCCACGTTCCTAATTTCAATCCTTCTAATCGTATATGGAAGCTTTAGGTGAGTCACAACAAAAAGAAAAATATTTGTATTATTGTTGTATATCGAGCCAAGCTTATCAGGAGGCTTCAAAAATTGTCTCTAATATTTATGCTTATCGACAATATGAATCACAAGTTGAGTGTACGAGTCTGCGATTTGTTTTTGTGCAAATATATAACGAACAAAAACATGTAAGCACTTGACTCTTTTGGAGAGAAGCTTCCCTGTTGACGATAATGAAACTGCGCGGCTCGTTGTGTACTATGTAATGTGTTGGTGACACTGACCTTTGTTTTATCGCAGGTCGTTAAACATGGAGCAAGAAGCTCGAGAGAGAGAAAAGGAAAAAGAACTGGCGAAATTGACTGGGATAGCCAACAACAACGAAAGCAGTATGTCCTCCATGTTCATGTTATTCAATTTTTACATTAGAATGGCGACAACAGGTGCATAAGTATTAGCAAGAACCAAAATAGTTATGAAATCTACAAGGAATTTTCCCCCCAATTATCTGAAGGTTTATTTTTCACTTGAAGCCAGCTCTGTTGGAATGAAACCGATGTAATTTTGTTGTTAAAAAAACTTTTTTTTACTGATACGAAGTTCAGGCGCGCAACAAGGCACAATCAACAACAACTGGTAACCCAGCTTTGATTCATCTCCGTAGGATTCCGGCAGATTAATATAAAAATATTATCGCAGATTATATGCCGCATGGCTCATTATATGCGTGTTGCATATTCCACGCTGAAATCTTCCTTGACGGCTTGATATGAACTGTTGTGTCTTGAAGCATTCATTAACAGGCGAGACCTTCTTCAACTCAGACAAAGCATGTTTAGTAAATACTTATGAATGAGTCTCTTTATTCAAGTTGCCGGCAGCAGGCTGCTGATGTTTGTTACAGTCGCGCGCCTGACTGACTGGAATAAATAGTATTTGTAGAAATCAGCAAAAATAAATGTTTTCCACCGTACATATAAATGGGGCTGGATGTCAGAGAGCAAAATTCAACGACGTGCTGTTCTAGTTGTGTTTGGAAACGTATTATCTGTATGTGAATTGTGAAAGAAGTTGAAAGCATGGATTTGTTTGAAATATTGTTAGACAATTGCTTAAATCAGGAAGCAAAATAATATTATGTAGGATTAGATATGTTTTCACAAACACGTGCAAGCACCTGTCAACACGATTAAATATATTATAAATCAAACGCTTGGGCATGAGCATCTCAATCGAATCTTGCTGATTTCAAGGACGCACATGTATAATGTTATGTTACATTTTATATCTACATAATATTTGGTTTTAACCATGCATACACAATTAAGTTAGATGATGAAGGCATTTAACAAACATGACCAGTTGAGCGTTTTTAAACTCAGAGTCAGAGGGTGTTTTTATTGTTCTAGATGTACAAACGTTGGACACGATGCAAGCACTATGCCTACCTCTTGGGGCTTCCATATCCCTTTTAGTGATGTTCTTCTTTTTTGATTCCATGCAGATGTTATTCGCAATCTGCACCGCAGGTTGGACACCACTCAATACAATACAAAACTATATATTATGCTAGCAGTGTATCGCAAGCGTACCCGAACTGGTTTAAATGCAATTCTAATAATGTTTTTCTGTTACACTTTAGTGATAGCAACCATAGCATTGGCGTTTCTGTTGCTCCCAATGTGTCAATACATCATTCGACCATGCTCATCGGGCAACAAGTAAAAACACTTTGAGCAATGATCCGTTAAATTGCAACGCATACCCAGCATGTAGGTCGTCACTCACTGTGTGCTTGTTTCCTTTTCAGAATATCCTTTGGCATCTGCGGAAGGTTTACCGGCGCAGAATTAATGTCATTTTCTCTCTCAATCACCATTGTGTGCGTGTGGGTTCTCACTGGACACTGGCTGCTAATGGATGGTAGGTTTTCAATCAATAATTAATTATGTGATGCGAGTCGTGCAAAATATACACAAAAACGAACGTGTGATGAATGATGTGTTCTGTGATTTTGTTTCCAGCCATGGGAATGGGCTTATGCGTGGCATTTATAGCCTTTGTGCGTCTCCCAAGTTTGAAGGTTTCCACGCTACTACTTACTGGGCTGCTCATTTACGACGTGTTTTGGGTTTTCTTTTCATCGTACCTCTTCAACGCCAATGTCATGGTCAAAGTGAGTTTTAACGGTTCAACATCGTTAATTAACTTGTGATTGTTGTGTCCGCGACCTTCATAAGTTTATGTCTCATTTTATTTTTGTAGGTTGCTACGAGACCCGCAGAAAATCCCATGGGTCTCGTTGCTCGGAAACTTCACTTAGGAGGCGTAGTTCGAGAAGCTCCTAAACTTTCCTTGCCTGGAAAGCTAGTTTTCCCCAGTATTTATACAACCGGTCATTTTTCGATGCTTGGCTTGGGCGATATAGTAAGCGGACGTTTTCTCAAATACGTCTAGCTATTATTAATACGCTACGTGCAGTTAATTACAACTTTATTAATTGACAATTTATATTTTTTAGGTAATGCCTGGGCTGCTATTATGTTTTGTACTACGATATGACGCTTATAAAAAGTCACAAGCAGTCCACCTTGGCGAGATTGGTGTCCCTAATCCCACGCATCTCAGTAGAATTAGGTAAGAAAAAAATAATCTATGCTGTTAATTGCAGTGTAAACTGTCACAAAATATGCGATAGAAACTAAGCAACTGATCATTACTATATTAATGTTTAATTTCCAGTTATTTCCACTGCTCTCTCATCGGATATTTCCTTGGGCTGCTGACTGCCACCGTGTCGTCTGAAGTGTTTAAAGCAGCTCAACCGGCGCTTCTGTATCTTGTTCCCTTTACTCTTTTACCACTTCTTACCATGGCTTATTTGAAGGTACTTCTTTTAAACATCACTTTTGTCCTTTCTGTTACATTCTAGAACTAAATGTGAAGCCTTACCGTAGTCGACTGTGTTTTAATGTAATCTTTTGCCTTACACTTTCAGGGTGACTTGAGAACAATGTGGAGTGAGCCTTTCATAACACATGTACCCTCAAAGCATCAAGATGTGTGACGCCGCTGCCACACGCTAAATAACCAAGCGATTTGTTATTTAAGTTCTGAAAAATGTCGATATCCCTTTTGGTAGCTGAAAAGTAGCTAGATAATTTCACAATTGGTGTACAGAAAAAAAAACCATTATATATATACAAATGCATAATGTGTAATAGTGTAGCGTAACCTTTCTTAACGTTTACAAGTGAGGAAATATGACTATATGAAATGCTTCGGCATAAAAATGGACTGAAAAAAAGCTATCTTTCTAACAGCAAGTATTATCAACAAAAGCAAGAGAACTAACAAACCTCTACTACATCATCATCATAATCAGTCCCAAATTTTTAAGTGAATCTCCATTTTTCTCCATACAATACAAATAACATGTAGAAATTTTGGAAGCAAAACGTTTTCTTTCCTTCTTGGTCACGATGGAAGATAAAATACCAAAAATATTAACAACCGGCTTTGTCGGCATAATACACACGTCATAACAATTAGAAGGATTCTTACTTGTACTATTCGGCAGAGACACTCGTGTTTTTTTAGGGTTAACCAAGAGAAATAACACACTGGATATAAATACATATATATACATAATAGTGGGATGTGATATTCGTCGTTGAAGATTTAAAGGAAACTGCGTATCCATTAAATAACCAATACTGCTATAATCTATTGAATTGAACAACGAATGTTCTGAAGTTACCAGGTATATGAATACAGCACTTCATTTATATACGTAAGCGTTACAAACAAAACAAAACCGAAAAAACAAGAACTACGCATAATAAAGATAGACCACGCGCTTGGAGGAGATCTACAGACGAGCCCGACACTCTCTCTTGTCGAAATTAAGAGGGTCATCATTATACTCTTTTTAAGCAGGGAATTTCTGCAAAAGGAGGTTGAGGAGGAAGGAATAATCAGCGTCTACAATATTGTACTGTGTTAGTGCCCTTTTGGTTGTTGAAAATAAAATATTATAGTCGCGCAGTTCAGATCTTGAGACTGTTAAATACTACATAATATTATATTATATTACTACTAGAGATATTTCGTGTACGGTAATACTGATGATAATACATATATTTGTGAAATTACGATTTTTATTGAATTTTTCGCTATCGCATATATAAACAAATAATCAGCATATATAAGTTTGTTACTTTGTATAGAAACTGCTTTTCAGCGTATGAAAATAATAAAAAAAAACTTTCTACTACAGACAAAGGAGAAGAAAAGTTTTTCTCTTAAAACAAATCACTACGTATAAAGAAAACATGTATGTGTACCAATTTTACTATTTACATCAAGTCATCACTTTTTCCCTCTCTATCTCTGTATATTGTTATTGTTACTTTTCCTGGAGAGAAAATAGAATCATTATGCACCAAACACAAATTACTTCACACCCGACCAAACTGTAATAATTGTTTCCTGTGTTGATATTTCTTTTACGAAAGAGAAAAACGCAAATCAATGTGTGATTTTATCAAAAGTGTATTATTGTTAATGAAAGGTCAAAAGTGTTACAAGAGGTGTGGGGAGGCGAGTCTAAAAAATCGTCATTTTGTCAAAGTGTCCCAAATACAATGAAGAAGAACGCAGCAAATATTTCCAGTGATGGAGTCCTGCAATATGTGACCTAGCACGAAATACACATTTACAAATAAATCAACACCTCCGAGCAAAGAATACACTGAGTAACTCTCTCCTCGGTCATCAACATAATTATAAAAAAGATTTAACTGTGTTGTCATTTGCTACCGCGGTACACAGTAAAATGTTTAATGAAAAACTATGGAAGTAAGTAAGTGACTGACTCATCAAACTCGAACATGTATCTCAAAAAACTCTTTTTTGTTCTTTTTATATGATATATATATAGAGGTAAAAATATGCTATTATCATAGTAAGAGTTGGATGTATCTTTCTACATACAACGTCAATAAGTATTCACTTTCCGAAATAAACACAAATAGAAAACTTTATATCTACAGTTGTGCCCGAACATTTAGTCAATTCATTTCTTGACTTTATATACTAAAACTCAACGTTTTACAAACAGCCTTCGCAGACTTTGGTAGGACTATGATGCAACTATCATGGTTAGGTTACAGTTATGAATGTAATGTAACTACAAATAGTTATTACTATCATGGATTGCATTCCGTAAAATCAAAAACTTGTAATCACTGCCGAAATCGGTTACGATGTCGATCTCACTGCAGTTTCCTTTGGGGAGAATATGCCACGAACTACATCGTCGAATGTCTCTTAGGAAACTGAAAAGCACATTCGTAGGATATGACTGATGCTGCTATAGTGAGTAGAAAATTTACGGAATTTTTTTTTCACTGGAAATGGATCAAATCCATGATTTGCACAAGCTCTTTGAGAATTCAAGGGCGTCAGAGGAGAGATGAGAGAGATTTTGCGAACAAAGACGGCAAGAAGAGGATTATTAAAAAAACATTGATTTTCAGGCGCGTTCCCTTTTCTTTTTGCTTCACTCACACACAACTGCCAGAGTTAAAAGGTAAAAAGCAGTCGGTAGATCGTGTTTGGTAGCTGCCCATGTGCGAGGGTTTTTATTTAGTGAGCAACTACAGCAGCAGCAAAGGCTGCGTATTTACAGTATTGTAATTTTCATCCGCTATTTGCCCCAGCTGTGGCCGGTTCTATTTTTTTTATAAAAGTGAAAAGCAAGAGAGAGAGAGAGAGAGATAGAAGAACGAAGCAATGTAAATAGAGATTTGACCGTTGAGTTTCTCTGTCTCGACTCTCGCGTAGAGATTCGAGTGTTGCACTTTTGCATCTCTTCTCTTCTTGCTCTCTCACGTTTTACTCATTCCTTCGCTCTTGTCTTCCACCGAGTCCGAGTGTTTGGTGATCTCTGAATTTAGATTTTTAAAGTATTTTTCATTGACGCTGACGGTGTCACATGTGTGAAGAGTTGATAGTATTGTTGTAGTAGTTCAGGGGAGAGTCCAGGAATTATTGGGAGTCACCGGAACATAATTCATAAGTTTTTACCTTTGATAAGTTCCATTCTACATTTCTAGTATCAAGTCAATTTCGGCTGGTTTGTTTAACTTGACAGTTGAAAGTCAACAACAGTTGTGCCTTGTCGTTTGAAGCTGCTTCAAAAATTTTGGAACACAACCGCTCTTGGTCTACCAAAATCGTGTATTCAAAACTAACAGGTGACAGGTTGTACATAACTTTTGTAAACCATTTGTTGTTTGTCACCTGTTCTTTTTAACTGTCAACTGTTTTTAGTTGTGCAGCTCATATGTACTGGTTTAATCATTGTGATTTTGTCTGTAAGTTGTATCAAAGGTAATTGCTTGCTATCATCTGTTGTTTTACTACTCGTTTGACATATTATACTGCGCCGACTTGTTTTTGTTAATGTGGACCTGACAGTTGATTAATCTTCGAAATAGTTCTGAGTGATTTGCAGTGTTGTCAAAGAAGTGCCTCTGAGACGATGTTGGAGCTTCCAGTTGCCCTTTGACCTGAAAACGAGAGTGAACTGAATTTTGGTCAATTGACGAATATCGTTCTTCTGAGCGTATCCTTCTTTGTGATGTCGAGAATGTCGACCGGTAGAGCGATGATGGAATCGCTGGAAGAGACTGACGAGTCTAGGTCGGAGTCTCCAGAACCACGACAGTCATATGTGGATTTTGCAAGTACTTCCGGACTTCACCCTTGTATGCGAACGTTTGATGAGCGGGTTATCAAGCGGCTGGATATGGATGAATTGAGCGACTCATCAGCTGGGGAAGAAACATTGAAGACATTTCTACGAATTCGTCCAGCTATCGGCACTGATGAGTTTCTGGGCTCTGATATGGTGATAAAAAAATTCGCGTTGTAATTACGCATATAAAAGATCGGGCTAACTGCTTATATTATGATTAATTATAACTTGAGTTGATTTTGATAAACAGGCACTTGAAATTAAGGATGAGCATACGGTTCTAGCACATGCAAAAATGAGAGGAAATTTTCCCGATCGTCCTCGGAAGCAAGTGGAGTTTAAATTTTCCAAGGTTCTCGGGCCTCAGTGTCATCAATTGGCTGTGTACGAAGAGTGCGTCACTCCAATTGTTGAGAAGTTTCTGCGACATGAAAATTGTCTGATTTTCAGCTACGGGGCCACCAACTCTGGGAAGACCTACACTATGCAAGGTATCATTTGATCTCCAAATTAATCAGGTTTATTTTTTTGTCATGAATTATATCTGAGTAAATTATTGTTGACACTTTTAGGGCATGGAACTCAGTACGGAATCATTCCTCGAACTTTGGATGCTATTTTTTGCAGAATCAATGATCGGCAATACAAAATTGGAAATATTCGTCCTCACTTGTATCAAGGATTTTTGCAATTGAACCAAAATGATGTTGAGGCATTACTTGAGAAAAGAGACAGGATTATTGCGGAGGCTAATATCGTAAGCTATATTTAAATGCTTATTAGGTGTTAGGAGACTGGAAGAAGAAGGTTGTGGGGACTGAAAGTTTGCATATACGAATAGATAGTTAGTCCGCCTGTTTATTTAGCCCTCTTCACGATAACTCAAAAGTGGATTAACCTTTTCAAAGTTTGATTTCACCACATTGTTAGGCATGAACATATCTCGGTCGAGTTCGTGACCCAATCCATGACCTCAACCGAATGTGGGTCGTAATTTTTTTTTTTTTTTGAAATTAAACATGACGTGTGATATTTTATTGGATAGCTACTGTCTTGTAGACTTTGAATATAATAGCCGTTTTGATGGTAGAACAACGCAGACTCGAGAATCGTTTCTTTCAGTTTACTCGCTAAACTTTTTATCACCTGATGCATTTAGGTTATGCGCAGTGTTTTTTATATAACCTTCAAATTATCAAACAAAAACTTTTAATATAGTTTCATTAGTTTTGAAATTCTTTCCGGTCTTTGTTGTGTTTTATAGAAGCAAGAATTAATGGAGTCGTATCGTCTCTCTCACACGGGATTTTCGGAAAAATCTGGATCAACAGTGGATTTAGTTGGCGGTAAGTTGAGTTGAAATCAGTGGTATTCTCAATACAGAATGCAGTATTTAAACCCGAATTTTTATTGCAGGACATGTTTATGACCCGAACATGGTCTACCCCAACGCAACCTTGTACAGCGTTTGGGTATCGTATGCAGAACTGTACAATGAAAGGGTTTACGATCTTTTGGATAATGTTAATATTTCTCGAAATAAACGGCGCAAGGAATTGAAACTCTTGCAGGATCGAAATGGATACGCTTATATTAAAGGTTAATTAACTTAAAAGTCAAACCTTGGATATAGCAAAGGTTTTGTGATCGAGAATTAATTGTCTTTTTTTTCTAGATCTGACCGAGTTGCCGGTAACATCAGATGAGGAAGCGTACAAGTTATTTCTAGCCGGGCGCAAAAATCTACAGTTTGCTGCAACTCAGATGAATTGTCAATCTAGTCGATCGCATTCATTTTTTACAATCCGGGTTGTTAGCCTTGGCATAGGAGACGGTCTGGTTCCGTATCCTAAAACTGTTCACAGGTATTCCCTCAGAAATAAATGCATACATGCATGCATGCATGTCTTAAATTTGTAAATGTATGTCACTCACTTGGGAGTTTTGGTGTTTTCAGAATGACCTTTTGTGATTTGGCTGGAATGGAACGTGCAACTCAAACTGAGAACGAAGGAGTGCGACTGAAAGAATCTGGAAATATTAACAACTCTTTGATTGTCTTGTTGAAAGTCATTCGCTTATTGAGGTGATGAATTTTTCTTGCATGTTAATGAGTCAAGCATAAAATTTGATGTGCTTACGAAAGCTTTTTGATTTTATAGAGAGAAACAAATGAACCAGAATGCTAATCACAGGATGATTGAAACTATTCCCTTTCGAGAGAGCAAACTTACTCACATTTTTAAGAGTTATCTCACATCGTCAACTCACATTTGTATGATCGTAAATGTGAATCCGGATCCTGCTGTTGCTGAGTCTACATTACAAGTTTTACAAAATTCAGCAATAGCTAGTAACGTGAGTTTGTATGAAACAGTCTAGCATGTTATTGTAGACTTAATCTAAGATTATGTACATTGTGGATTTTTTTTACCCATTTCAATCAATTATATTGAATTGTGATTGACAGGTGATTGTTTTCCGTCCGTTGGATGTACATACGGAAGCACAATTAGTAGAGCAACCGGAGATTTCGAAGCCAAAGACTGTAACTGCGAAACCGCCATTGTCTTCTAGCAAACAGCAGAAAGGTTCTGATAAAACTTCAGAGAAAGAGAAATCGAACGACAGCATGAGCGATCCGGAGGACTATGCTGCGGCAACTGTTGTTGCGCCCAAAACGATGATTGAACGGAATAAAATATTGGAAGAAGAGAATCGCAGGCTTCGGGGATTGCTGGTAGAAAAAGATCGACAGCATGAAAGATTTCGAGACGAAATGTTTAAAATGTTAGCAGATGAGCGCGTGCTATGGAGGTACACTTAGATGTTTCTCATGGTTATTTTGTGACATGCTTCTGTCATTTTAGCAAGCATTCATCCAAAATTGGGTTGATAAATGTATCCTCACTAAGTCACCATTTTTTCAATAGCAAACGACTTCAGCAAGCGCATGTGATGGAGCAAAATTTTAACCGCCGGAGATTGTCGCTAAACCGGCACCAGACTCAGCTATCGCCAGTGCAAAGATGCGGCAGGTGCAGTCCACCTACCTCCGAAATGGAGGACATTGCTGAAAAATACGAAGGGGATATCAGGGAAGCCATGGAAGCAAACGGAGAAAGCGACAAGGAAAATTAATTTAAGGATAATGGAATAATCTTAAAGTACATGGCATTGAAAGTGATTTTTATACCGTTTACGCTTACACAATGTCTATCATCAAATCATGTTTTAATGTCTGGAATCCGGTGGATTTCCTGTCTCAGTCAGTATCCAAAACTAATTTAAAAATTTTCAGGTTACTATTGAGTTACTTGAGTTGTTGCTCAGGTTGAAAATTATGCCATACACCTAATTGCAACTCAATTTGGCTCAAAGTTGATAACCTTCTGATAAGTAATAATATAAGGTATGGGAGAAATACTTTGTTCGCTCAATCAATCATTTCTACGTCTCGGTTATGAAAATGTAAATACGCGGCTCTTTCATGTACAGTGTGAAAATTTTGTGTCTGGAAAAGTATAAAATTGTATTCTTGTGACTACATGAATTTTTTGATGATAACGTTTGGTTTTATTTGTCTAGATTTGTAAGTCCAATGATGAAGCTTATGAGAACTCTTGAGAACAATGAGATCACAAAATTTCTAATTTTAAGGTCACTATTCCCACTGTAGGTCTGATTTGGTCTGCATACGTTCATCTAAAAATAATTATTATACGCCGCTGCTGCAGAGATTCATTCCACAATAATTTATATGCAACAATTTATATCCCAAGGTGACCACTTAATTGTTTCAGCTAATCATGGCATGTTCTAGTTTTTGCATATTGTTATACAAACAGCAGAGTGTGCACGCAAAACCTTACAATGCCGCTCAAGCGTGTAAGGCAACTCTCAAACTTCACTATATAATTTACAAGCAGAGTTTTGTCACTTGAGATACATTCTACATAGGTACCTATTATTATGCCAGCATAAATGGATCTTTAAACTGAATGAAAAAATCATTGCAACTACTATGTAGCATGGAGAAGATTTGTGACTACATAATTGCGTAGCAATTTACTTCATCCAGCAACTGCAACTACTACGCAAACCTACACGGACTTGCAAAAAAAAAACTTCTCAGACGCTGCAAGATTTGCCTTGTAAGAGAGGTGTTTCTTAACGGTACAAAATGATCTCAACTTAAGGCCGCAATACACACTAGTAGCACCACCCTGCAATTTTCATTGTCTTCTTGGGACCATAATCAAAATCAATGTACGACAAGAAACTGAGCCTGTGCCACATCCCATATATTCACATCGCACGTATAAACGAAGTCAATTGAATGTAACAATCGACCTTCGCTTTATGACTGTGTGTACCGCACCGAGCAGCAGACTTGTTCACAATAAATACCTCTGGCTTTTGGCAACCTTTGTGTCATCGTTGTCACCACCCTCATCTTCATCACCACCACCATACAGAATGAAACCTCAAGCTCCTTGTGCCCTCAGAGGATACAAAGACACGCTCTGCACACAACCACTACATATTCATATCGCATGTATTCCGCTTTCATTATCATAATGATAAGATGTACTAAGAGTTGCAGACAAAGCCTAAAATTGCAAAGATGTACAACATCATAAGTCTCTCCCTCTCGTCCACTCTTTCTCTCTCCGGCCGTAATAACAATCATAACCAAACAATTTCATACGCCAAAAAAAAACAGAAGAAGCACAAGGAGAGTTCACTTGCTCACAAATGTAACCTATCTGTATGACACAGTTGTGTCGGTGGCGAAGGTGGCCTTACTCATGATGTGTTGTGGTCGGTTGTGGAGTCTCTCTTTCTTTCTGTGTATGTAATATTTAGCGAGTGCATTCTTCTATGAAGCATATTCGCGAATCGCCTATTATCATAGTGGAGTGGTAGTGTTGGCTAAAGAAGAAGGAGACCATACAATTTTAGTGTTGTTTTCTACTCAGAGTTTGCTTGTGTGTATAAAAGGAGCTTCTTTTTACATCATAGCCACTAAAGGGTGGGGACTAAGAAGACAATTCGTGTGTCTGTGTGCACTGTGGCTCTGAAAAGCCAAGATAATGTAACCTCGACCACTTGTAATACATGCATGCGATGTTCATAGCAAAGTATAATGACATGATAGGACTGCACATCAGAAGGAAGACGACGACAAAGACGAGTGTATTGTGTGTATCTCAGTACCTACATAAATACACGGGAAAATGAAATAGAAAAATATCCCACAAACAATAGGGAAGTGTACACGAAGGAAAAATGCGAGGCGACATTTATTCGAGGTGTCTGTATACAGCTCTGGAATTAGCAGGAAAAGTCCTCGCATTTTTTTCAATATACACCCGTTTTGTGAGGCCCGAAGAAATCTGAATTTGACTAATAAGCTTTTTTCCAGAGGTGTAAGAAGGGGAAAGGTTTCCCTTTACCTGAGTTTATGTGTGAGTGTCATGGCATGGGAAGTGGTAATGATGATGATGATGGTAGAGAGAAAGGAGAGAAAGTGAGCCGTCGTGTGTATGATGGCAGAGAGAGAGAGAGAGCCGCAGCATACATATATTACACCACTTGTGCAGGGGAAAAATGAAGGCTTCTCATGAAAACGTAGCCAATCACGATGCACACACGCATTTACCTTTTCTGAGTTTTCGAGGCGTCTTCTCCTTACTTCCTTTCTCTCTTTTCTTTTTTCTAAGATGAAAAAGAGCTGAGGGAGCTGTTTCACTTTTGTGTAAATTCATCCCAGGGAGGATTTTTTAGTTTTCAAGGTACTTTTCCCTGCCTATTTCAACTCTTTTCAAGAAGATATTGTAGAACTTCTTCCATTTATATTGAGACGAGGGAGCAGGAGAGACGAGTGCCTATTTATAACTTACCTTCGGGGAAAAAAGTAGGCGCACATTGAGAGAAGAGGATTATGCGAAAGAGAAAGAGAGAACCATTCATGGATTTACATTACACATTTATTATGAAGAGAAAGTTTCACTTTTCGGATTTCACAAAGAGAAGATGAAGAGCAAGGGAAAATTCGACGTTAAAAAACTTGGGTCGTGTAGTTTTCATTTGTGGTGGAGAAGGAAAATGGAATGATGGATTGGTCTGGTGTACCAAAAGGAGTTTTGCAGAGAGAGCGAGGATTCATGACGACGAAGGATAATACGAGGTGTGTGCACCAAGGAAGAGAAACCACGCTTTGCGGCCGGACAGCAAATCAAAAGATGCCGTGTACCTCATTGCAAAAGACCTTGAAGTGGCGTGCGTTTGGCAACGAGCCCTTTTGTTCAATTATGAACACTAATATATTATGCATTTTCCTGAATACATGTATCGTGATG
The DNA here is from genome assembly GCA_027743745.1 of Alloscopus bannaensis. NCBI lineage: Eukaryota > Metazoa > Arthropoda > Collembola > Entomobryomorpha > Entomobryidae > Alloscopus > Alloscopus bannaensis. The sequence continues at coordinate 41,760 of JAHZMW010003370.1, read as the reverse complement.
GATTTGATTTAGTAATACTTTGTCTATAATATGGTCCTTGATAAGGTATCCTTATTATATTCATTGGATGCAGAGAAAAATCGGAGAGACACCAGATAAGCTTTCATTCAGTCGGACGCTTATATGTATTTATTAAATTTTTTAAGGAAATCCAGAACAAAGTAAACAAAGTATCTCAGAAGAATGTCGAAAACGTATATTATATTTTTTTGAAAAGAACGAATTACATATATTGAATTTCTCAAGAACACTGATACTAGTCATTTCAACGTTAAATGGTTAGAGCGCATTGATCATGTAGAAAGGTCTTCACTTGGCTTATAATATGCATTCAATAACTTACGAAATGGAGCAATTATTGGTGCAATACCTTTTGCCTATTGAAGTCGAGATAAAACGAGCAAATCTCATCAAAATTGCGGCAAAAAAGGCAGTCGGCCTAGGAGCCAGAGGATACAAATAGTAAAAATAATCTGCAGTCGAATTCTTCCAAGAATGAGTTTGTCGACAACGTCTTTTTGGAGACATTGCAATGATGTGCGGAACCTTACGGTTTCTCTTTCCACTCTCGATGAGTTGTAATGCTGCCGCATTAGCATATTATGTTAGAGTTAACGTCATTTTCCAGGGCAAATTGTAAGGTTTCGTGTAGGCTTCACTCTTTCCAAGAATACAAAATGGGTCCAGGCCGCAGCAGGGAGAGGAAGAAAATAGGTAGGCATGCTTTTTTATTATCCATTTTTTGCACAACCTTTCTCAAAGATGTGTTGCGATGACGAAATATTAGTTCCACACGGGAGTAAAGAAAACAAACAGTTCTTCCAATCCAGTCTTCTCGAGCCGACATGTGTGACCTTCTGGAAGTGAGAGGCGCGCCGGTACGACGGTCTCTGGTAATTAGTGCTGAAATGCAATTTATTTCGAATGTGAATAGAGACCTGAGGAGGTAAAAAGATGAAGTACTGCTGCGTGCATGCAGACCTTCTGCTGGGTACAAAAGAGTTGGAACGAGCTCAGGGAGGGCAATGGAATGAACACTCTCAAAAGAAGAAGTGGCGGTGGTGGTTCTCCTCCTCGTTTCTCGCAACCGCCTCTTCATTACGCCTTTCTCCAGCTCGAAGGCTAATCCGCTGGATTTCTACAAGGAAAAAAGTCGGGTGGTGGTGGTGGTGGGGATGCTCCACACGTAAATACAGAATGGAAGGGCTGTTGAGGTAGCATTGTGTTGTGTGGCGCATTACGATGAATGAGTTTGAAATGGTGTATTCTGTAACCTTCTCCACACAAAAGGAATACATACAATATTTGGCATTATCACCGCTCCACTCTCTGAAGAGATCAAAAGAGCTGCTACATTCTTGGAACGCTGGCATTCAGTAGACACACACACACGATCGAAAGTCTCACATCCAGAGCAAGTGTCTTTCTCTTCTCTTTCCCTGTGTGTGTGCAAATAGCATTAGAAATCGAATAATGGTTTGGAGTGGAGTCTGTGTGTGGCTGGAAGGATCCGTAAAACGACGGCGTCCACATCACATGGAAGATGAGAATGATGATAGGAGTGTGGAAACGAGTAGTTTTGCACAGTGGAGAGAGGGAGAGAGGAAAACCCTCTATTTACAAAATGGTGTTTGTACACTTACGATGATCGGTTTTTATTCATGCACATGGTGGCAGTGGTGGTGATGGTGGTACACATGCCACCTACCCAAAAGTGTGTCCTTCGCTGCCTCGAGGAAAAAGGAAAGCCGATTATGTAAGAATGAGGTAACCTGCTGCTGCTACTCTGTGTCGTCGTTGTTGTTGGCATGTCTATTTAGCGCACAACAGGCATTGTCGTCGTATTGAAGTGCATGCGATGTAGCACACACAAGACAGGAGCCAGAGAAAAGAGGCTCGAGGACAAGTTAAGTTCGCGGAGAGCGTCTCCAGTGTGTACCACCTATCCGCGCTCTCGTTTTCCATCAATCTCGATCTAAAGAGTTATAGCTCTTTTTCTCTCCGTCCCTTGTCTGAAAGTAGACGTACGTCTCACAAAATGTGTACATGTGTAATAGAATATATTTTATGATGGGGTAGTTTTTTTTAACAGGTCGTGTTCCCAGGTTCTATCATGCATCTCCATAAGAATTTTTGGAGAGAAAACTCTTCCAGACATGTGAAGCAAGCAGGGAGTGGGAGACACGGGCGTCTTTACGAGCCGACATTTTAAAACGTTGACAATAAACCCTGTGAAATGGTCGAGAGTCAATTGCACTCGTTCTCATTCATCTCTCTCTGGCATGCTATATTTTAGTGATACTGTTGCAGCTATGAAAAGCAACACTTTATCAAGGCTGCACACAGCAAAAAACGGCATTCCCTTCCTGAACCACATCCTTCCTGTCTGAGCAATCATGTACGCATGACACCCAAAACTCAAACTGTTTTGCCAAGCATTTTATCTACTTGTATGAAAAATCCTCTCGTTGTCAAAATGTAATTCAACATTTTTCGTGTTCCGAACTTGGTCGTCACCCACACAGACACGGCACATGCACACTGGTCCATATACATGTCTCTTTGTGTGGCATACTGGAGCAAATTAGACACACACAACCAACCGTTTTGATTGATTCGAGTGTGAGCTTCAATTTTATTATTTTCCCAACAAACTTCCAATCAAACTTTGCTCGCTGAATTGCATACTCCTCCTGACACATATGGACCACCTCTGTGTCATGCACGAATGTTTGTTGGCATTGGCGTTTTGATGAATGTCTGTGGAAAATGAGCTACACCACCATCGCCTTCATGATGCCTTTGTGTATGTATGTCTCTCTTTGCTTTTCTTCCGTTTGGTCCACTGGTTGATAGCGCACAGTTTGTGCATGTCGTTGTCAGTATGGAGACAGAGAACTAAATGGCTTTCATTATTGTACCATGTACAAATGCTGATGTGTATGTGACTACGTATTATAACCTATGTTCCATGCATCTCTTCAACTCCAATGTTCTTGTAATCTCCAACATGTTGGAAACAGTGGTTCAGAACTTCTCCGTTCTCTTCTCGCGTGTTGTTCTGTGTCGTTCTCCGGAATTACATCTTGGCTCACGCCTTGCCCTAGTCCATCCTCGTCTCTAATATCCATAATATGTGTATCTGTAAATGCTCATGCTTGCAAACACACCACCATCATCACATCCCGTAAATGTCCATCATCATTCTTGAGAACTCGCATACTCGTGTGTAACTCACATTTTCGCTGTCCATATGCAGCCATCCACATTCCGCTCAGGTATGAGGATCTGCACACGATAATGAGAACTACGATGTGGCAACGCGATGTTTTTGTTACTTCTCTCTCTCTTCTCATCATCATCCAGACCATACAAATGCTCACACTACATCAGCAAACGAGAGACAAGCATCGCCACAAAAAAAGGTTAGCAAAAATCCTCAGCAATAGCATGCACACATTTCACTAAAGAGACTCTAAACACAAAAAGACTTCTCCATCTCTCTTCATCTACATTCGCATGTAATAAAATGTTTGTGTGTCTGCCGATCTTCTCTTCGTTTCGCAGAAAATGAGAGTGAATTTCAGAATTTTTTTTTTTAGAGATAGAGAAGATGCTGTGCAGAGGAACGGCGAGCATCATGGATATCCCCCATCGACAGATATGTAGTTACATGAAGCCAATGCATTTTTATGAATGTACATAAATCCCCTTTCCTTACCACCAAGACTACACACACATCACGCTGCTCGTATGCCGACCACCACCACACAAAACTCCGACTGTGAGATATATTGTTATGTGCTCTTCCCTTCTTTTCTCTTGCTCTCGCCTTTTATTGCTTACTTACTACTTTGTTTCCATTGCCGTCTACTACTTTTTTTTGAATAGTGCTTCCCTATTTTCGTTAGGTTTTCCTACACAGAGAGCTAAAGAGATGAGATGAGCAAGTTAGAGTTAGAGCAGTGATATTCGTTTCGCGAAGACTTGGTTCTTTTTAAAACATACCTACTGCAATCTATCCACACACTACCACACAGTGAGGACTGTGAGGTGGTGTGTGTGGTGGGTACACGAAGGAAAAAAAGAATACGACGAGTAAAGCTAAAAAGCTAGTAAGCAGTTTAGAGAGGGCAGGAAGATAGAACAGCAAACACCGACCAGCCGAACTGTAAGTACCAATTCAATGCAAGAGAGAAGCGATATATGCAATATAATAAAAAAACGAAAGAAAACCTTTGCCGTGTCTCTCTGGAAGGGTATATAATAGGTTGCCTTTTTCTCTCTTACGAATATCTACCTATACGAGTATAACACTCATTCACAATGTACATGAAAGGACTATATATAGTTAGTTCTCTTTCTACATTCATTTTCTCAAGCTTTTTACTCTACTTCATATAGTATGTGCTTCTGAGCACTATATCATTCGTACCACCATCCTTTTTCAGTATGGGCACACACAGACACGACTCTTGCCAAGCCACTAACATTCTGTGTGTGCTTCTGCCTCTCTGCCCTATCTCAGCCTTTGTGAAACTCAGTGCTAAGAGCCTCTGACATTGCTAAAAAAGCTGAGAAGGGACGATTCTCTCTCGATGTGCATGTGTACAGCAAGGAAAATCTCAAGATTGGAACACATACACACAAAATATTATATCATCATCTTCTCTCTTCTTCATCGTCCATGCTACAACAAAACTACATTCACTCGTTTTTTTCCCTCTCCGTTTGCCCTACAATATTCTATAGAATTTAATTCTCCACAGCGGATGACGGAGGACAGAAGAGACTCAGTGAGGCTCCTCTCTCTCACATACACAGCCTGCATTTACCTCTCTCTTATATATATTATGTATATATATATATTTCCCTTTTTTTACTCAATTGAAATGCCAGGCCAGGCCACCTCAGCTTACCTCAAGATTACTATCACCATGTCTTAAGTGTCACTACTACGATTTTTCCCTTGCCTTTCTCGAACACACACATTATATACTTTCGCTACATAGACACATCAAAAGAGAGAGAGCACACACTTGGACACCACATTAAGTCAACATCGTAACATTAAGTCGCTCTTGGAAAGTTGTATGTACCCAATAGCAGTTTTCTCTTTTTCGGAGAAAATACTCTCTCGTCTCCTGAAAACAATTAAAAAAGTAGCAAACAGTTCTGTGTGTGAAAGAGACAAGAGAAAACACAGCCTCCTTCGTCTCTCTTTCAAGACAACAAAGTGTGAGACTTTTCTCTCTCTCTGTGAATGTGCAAGACCTATCTCTCACTGTGTGAGAGCAAGAATAAAGTAAGCACAGAAAACTCGGAGAATATAATATGCGAGAAGACGTTTCTGTGTGTAGAGACAAAGTAATATGAGACAGTGTGCGAGAAATATGTATCAGTTGTGTCAGCCTCATCTTCATCATCACCACACCAAGACCCAAACGAAGAAGTAGAAATAGAGAAAAAAAAGAAGAAGTTCCATAAAAAAGGGAAATATTTCTTCATCCTCGTTCTTCTCTCGCTCTTCCTTTTCATTTCATCATTCATCGATACAATTGTCCATTTTTGTGTTGGCTTTTTTCTCCATCTCGCTCACTCCAAGTAATTCTCTCTCTCTCTCTCTCGCTCCCTTTCTGTCTGAACATGTGAATGAGTTTTTTTTTCGCAAGTTGGAGGGTAACATGCCTTGGACGAGTGCATGAGGACCATCAGTATTGTGCGTGCTATACATGTACACACTCTGAGCGAGCACGGAGCGGAGGCAATATAGCAAGCTCTGATCAAATCATAATAGTATCCACCTCCCTGAAATCATTTTTTTCTCCAAAGAATAGAAAACGTGGGTACGTTCTCTCCTCTGTGTTTCACACACTTACTCTCCTTCGGAGGAATGTTGTCTTGTGTACACACGGTGGTGGGTGGGAGAAAACAGGAACGATATGTATATGTTGTGTGAGTATAGATAAGAAAAACGAAATAAATCGCTGTGAGCTTCTTTTTTTTCGTGGTGAAATTGTGTTAAAGAAAAATTGAGAGTGCATGAGAAACTCCTCATTTTGTCACCTCTCCTTTCCCCCTGTTCGTCACTGCAGGGAAAGAAACAACGTGGTGTGATATATGTATATCTAAATTGGAATTTCTCCTCATCATCATCAACCCGCCGAGCCAATAATGAAGTTCAGTCGTAATCATGACCTACGCTTCATGACCTACGGTGATAGTATTATGGGAACTTATTGTCGACGAGAAGACAGCCTGTGAGAACATTGGGAATGCAGGAATCACAGTACTAGGTTTCGTGTCGTCGTCCTTCGTCTCGTTGTTGTCCATATAGAAAAAAACTGGGAGAAACTCGGGACAATCGCCGATGTTGTTAAGGGGTTTAGTTAAATGATGATGATATGTGCTCGAGTGTTGTTACTCCATCGATATTATTATCATCATCCTGTAATATTATGAATGTTGAGCAACGAGAGAGTGTGATGTTCTCTAATGTTTTGGATAATACGGGATGTTGCTGTTGCACACTGCACACACACTGAGTCAGTCACACGCAAATGTAAAAAAACAGATATATAATATTGTATCCCATAAAAAATAGACAGATAAAAAAACCCATGAGACACACACACCACTACTACAACGACAACGACTGTAGTAGAAACGAGGGAGAGAGTGGAAGTCAATGGGAAGCGACACAAATGAAAGTTGCCATTTTCCTTTTTGCCACTGTATAAGACACAGTTTAATTTTCTGTTGTGTTCTCTCACTGTGTGCGTCGTCGTGAACTAATACTGCTAACACGGGAGAAAGCGAAGGTTACCCCGTGTCGCCGTTGTTGATAATCAACCCATTTTAATATACTTGTCGTGTTTTCGTGTGTTCCCCAAAGATATATGCTCTCCCACCACGAGTCCGCCCGTACTAGCAACAGGGAAACAATACAGTGTCATTTATTATCTCTCGGTTTAATTACGCTGGCACGATTTTAGTTTCATTAACTAGACTTGGGTCGTGGTAAGGAGAAAAGTGAGTGTTGATAAGTTGCGAATAATGCTGCTGATAGTGAACTCATTGTGTTTGGGAAAGAGTGACGACAAATAGAGGATAGAGACAAGGCCCTGTGGAGAAAAGGTTGAATTTCTGTCAGTGTGTCACGTCGTGATGGTTATCGTATAAGAAGTCACAAGGTTTATCGTTAGCCTCTGGGAAGTTTAACCGTGGATGTACACAGCGATATGGGAAAAAGTTTGCTGAGTCCTCTTGTACGCAATAACGATGAGGAAGGTGACGATGGTTGTGATGTGCGGAGCAACGTTAGGAAACTGATAGTAAGATGTGGCAAAGATTATAGTGCAACGGAATACACGAGGTTTTCGTAATTTTCATCGTCGTCAATGTTCCCTAAGGATCGATAACGTACAAAAGGGATTGTGGATTTTTGGGATTTTTCAGTTCGAAGGTAATTAATCTAGAGGTGGTCTTGATGAAATCATGGGTTTGCTGCACATGCAGTTGCAGAGAAGTACGAGATTTTATACTGAGAAGAATGTAGGATTCTTCAAGATTCATGCTGTCAGTCCTTGGTGATAGATTTAAATTGCAAGGCAATCCACCCTGAACCATTTCACCGTAAACACCATTATTAGTAACTAATGCACATTTCTAGAAGAATGTGTTTAAGAGTGAAAAGTGCATATCGATGTAAGGTTGGGTGGCAGTCGTGGAAGCGTTCCTTCAACGTTACAGGACACACTGTTGTATGGCAGTCATTTTCCTCCGAAAATCTCAGTAGTACAGAGAAGATTGTTTTTGGAGTGCGCTACCATGCATAACTTTTGACTAAAACGCAACCAATTCACACCGTTCAGAAAATTGCAGTCGTGAAGTTGCGATTATCAAGTTTAAGGTTAGCGATTAGTGTTACACAGGTAGTTTCCCTTTTGTGGCTTGTGTCCTAAATGGAATTCAATCGAAATGGTACAGCATTTACAGCAGCATTTACAGCATTACCATTCAAAAATATGGCATCTGAAATATAATGTGAAATCGTCTGAAATTTTGTTTATGCATTGCTTCTACATAAACCGGGAGTATATATATTTTTTACAAACTTCATTCAAGTTGACCATGTTCCTTGTACGTGTTTAATATAGCATCGTATATGTTTTTGAGACAACTCGCTCACAGAACAACAGGAAAAAGGTTTTAATTGAGATTTCCTTTTGTTTGTGCGTACTTGAGGATTATTACATAAATTACAACTCAATGTAAATATCACTTGCTCAAACAACTATAATAGACTAGAGTGAATGGTCAGTCGTCGATGATGGTGTTTTTTATCTCAATCCAACATACACACGGCTATAAATCTGATGTGTGTACACCATTCCGAGCAAAGTGGGAATACAATTGACATGATATGGGTAAATAAGAAATGAAAAAAAGAAGGATTTCAGAGAGTTGATGACATCACACACTTTTTAGTGATGGATTGGTCGTTGATTACGATTGTCTCTTCTCATTTTCATATAACGCATCAACCATCGGGCAGTCATGCTCTACAACTACGTAGCAAACAAAAACTAAAAAGGTTTTTTTCCTTCTGATAACTTGATCTGATCTGATTGATTGCTCATCACGACGACGACGGTGCTTCATTTGTTACACCACGACACCACATGTGTTCACGTAGTGACTTATCTGACAAGGATTTAGCAGCACATTTACAGGCACACTTTACTCTCTCACACATTTATTTCTGTGTAGGTTCGTGTAAATTACATTGCATCCATTGTTAGTTTGCACACTGTTGACGGACCCACTTTGATTTTTGCTTGTTCAACCAACTAACGTCAAACATGTAAACATGTTTTCACGAGTGTGCAGGTATTACACTCACAGATAGAAAGAGATACATTTATGGACTGGATGGGGAGGGAGAGAAAAATGTTCGTTGCCGTTGTCAATACAAGAGTTGTCAATGACTCGTCGTCGTCATCATTATCACCACCACCAAACGACGACGACTCACCGTTTTATAATGTATGTGCATATAATCTATATGCATACAAGACGAGCACAAGTGGCAACTACTGCTGGTCCTGTCGCTGCTCAAGTTCCGCGTTTTTCCATATTATCATCAGTCATGAAAATGACCTCAAACTAGAGTCGTGTGGTGACCTTATCAATGCACCTTATTATATACTCTCATTATTACCACCTGTGTCCTCTGTCCTGTCAGCAGAAGACGACCGTACTCTCCCTCTGTGGTACATGAATGAATGCAATTACCGTACAATTATTTTCCAACTCAATGCTGCACACTCATCCCTGCTACTGAAGTTGATAGTAATATTTATGTGACTTCACGTGTAGTAAGTAAGTGGTGAAAAAATGGGAAACTGGAAGCTGAAGAGTAGTAAAACAAGCGTTAGCAAATATAAAAAATGGGAGCTGAGATGACAGGAGGCGGCTTTGTTAGCGTTGTTTTTGAGTTTTAAGGAATGTGAAGATGGATTAGGTTGAAATTGTGGTCATATATACCGTAGAGAACACAAGACCTGAAGAAAATGAGTCATTGTAAGTACAGCATACGCTGAAGCTTGGCTAGAAAAGTCTTTTACTCTTCGTCATCATCCCACAATCACTGCTAACGAAGACTCATTAAAGGTTTACCTGTATTCTCTTGCAACTGTCACAGCCTACAGGTCTCTCTGACGTAGGATGGTGCGTAGAGGACGTAAATGAGAAGATATTTTTATAATATACTGTGCAGGATATGTAGAATACAAGGCTTGTCGGAAAAGCGAGTGTAAAATGTAGGTTGCTGCGATTTTTTATGAGGATTATATACACATCAGCTAATTTCTTTTTTTTTGTTTTGCTAAACGTTGTTTTCCAGATAATTGATTGAAGGACGACATCACCAATAATGACGAAATGATTCACAGTCGACCACTTCGCTCTGGCGTCTAGTGCCCACTAAGATCAGAGTGTAGGAGCTCTGAAAAGTGAGTCTCTCTCTGAAAGCGGCACACATCAGAACAAAGCATTTCCAGCGTCCAGAGTTCTCATGTTGTTCAGATTTCTTGGCCCACTATTATGAAGACGTTTTTCCCAGTGAACATCCCACTATTGAACTGAACATATAATAAAGTCCAAGTGTTATCTCTCATAGATCTGTGATTTAAAAGAAAACCTTACCTGTTCCAAATATAGAGAATCCTTCGTCGGTGGAAAGGTTGGATATTTTGACAAATTTCAACTCAGAATACCAAGTTCGCTGGACAAGCCCACTACATGAAACAGAACAGTTCTGTGCAAACTCCTGTGCCAGAGAACAAAAACGGTTTTGGACATCTCGCAACCGTTGAAACCAGTTCAACGACTTGTGTGCACCACAGGACTAATCACTTTGTTGTAAACAGTTCCTCTTCTCTCTCACACTCTCTCCGAGGACAAAAGCCAGAGTTGACACCGTATCAAAAACTCGCCTTGTCTCTCTTTTTATTACGCGTTTAGTGCCGCACACTTTTTCATCAGTCAGTATTAGTTTATCAATTCTTCTCCGACTTACATGTACACCACACTCCATCGTCACAGCAACTCACGAGTTCTCTCTAAATTATTATGGTCCACGTCGAAAATTACTGTTTGGCCCAGCAGAACAACTTGTCAACTTCCTCATCATCTTCATCACCACCCCCACCATACCATAGCAATATACACGGACACAGGGCGCACTTGTTGCACTTAATGAATGATGTTGTGTAAGGCAATCATCGTGGCCCCATCGTCATCGTCGTCACCACCGTCGTCCTCGTGTACAGAGGAATTGTACTGAGAGGAGGATCTTCATTCTCTCCAACTTTTTATGATCATCATCATCATCATCATGCCTTGGAGCTTTCATTGCTGGTCCTGTCAACACGCGAGGAATGATGACAGTTATTGAGCACAGTGATTTTGTGATTGCTAGACATTCATCATTATCCTATTCACCAGTGTTCTCTACTCGGAGACAGAGAGGAACGTGTTGCTAATCGTTCTCTGCTCGATTAAGGCTCAATTACTAAGGAGACGAGAGTACTAGCTCTGAAAAAAGTAAATATCGACTTAATCTCCGCATTCACAAGGAAAACTATCCGTAAAAAACGAAGCGTAAATTACGACACGAAACGGTGTCCCTGGGTATGTCTGGGAAGGACTGAAGGAGACACGAGATCATCTTTTCAACCAAAATTCCCTATATACCCAAACGAATTCCTTTGGTGTACTACATATTGAAGTGGAACAAATCCCTTTCCTCCGTGTAGGTTATAAAACGAAAATTAAATTTTACGACGAGGAAAAAAGAGAAATTAGTGTGACGGGCAAGAGAGACGGAACAGCTTATAAGAGAAATTGTTTCCAATTTGTTTCGACAATCAACACGCGACCGTAGTATAAAAGATTTTCAAGCAGGGAAGAAATATTTGACTGGTACTTAAAGAATAATATCGCTTTTGTATAAGATACAACAATAGGAGCATCCTGACTAAATGACTCGTAGTTTCCTTTGCTTGTAAGATGCATTATTGTGATGATGAGTACTGAGCATTTTTGTAGCGTTGTTGCTCCCAACTAAAATACTGTGTAAAGTAAGGAATACTAGTTTTTAGCTAAGAATTGTTATCCTCTGTTTCCAATATTTCGCACAAGTAACGAAGTAACGCACAATTTGCCTCTAAAGAAGAAAAAACATAAGCAACCTGTAACACACTTTTTGTAGTGCCGCCTAACCTATGCAAATTTGTTGGTTTCACAAAGAGAAAGCAGGGCCCTAGCTCCTCTCACTATTTGCAAGTCCTTGAGACAATCGTATGTATTTATTATATAGATATAAACATATACCTCTCGCTTTCGCTCGACTTCTTACCTCTCTCTTACTCTTTTCAACGTAGGTCTGAACGTTACAACCGAAAAAATGATAAAAGACACTTTCAACGTTAGCACAAAGCAGATTTAGCATTGTCAATCTTTGCAAGAAACCATAATATTATACTGTTTGGATAAGCCAATTTGTTATTTGTTGAGGCTTTCCTGGTGAAAATCTCCGCAACTCGTGTGTCAAATTTCTTCCAATACATCAATAAAACGTAGAGTTATTTAGAGATAGTGGCGAGACAAAAAGAGAAGTCTAGTTGCTAGGCGTACTGTACTCTACACGACTAATAATAGTGCTCTTAGAAAACATTTTCTTACTGTGGCATCAAGACGAGGACAACAAAACTGTTTCTAGCCTTTGAATAGTTGTAGTCAACCTCAACTCTATCTCAATACGTCAATCAAGTATATAATCAATAGTTGTATAATAAAAGAACAGGTGTACACAGCGGAGGAGAAGAAAGACGAGAAAAAAATCAGTGCTACTCAATAGACGACACACAACAACTGACACAATCAAGTACAAGAAGAATAGAAGAAGAAGAAAAAAAACTCGTGTCACCTCCACCTCTCTCTTCCCTGTTTTGTGCTGTGACTTTGTCGTCATATTTTCCCCCTACAATATTGTTCTATTGTTCTTCGAGTGAAATTCAAGTAAAAAGAAGAGAAAGCACAACTACTCAGCGGCAACAATGGCGGACCTCGAAGCGGTGTTAGCCGACGTGAGCTACCTCATGGCTATGGAGAAAAGCAAAGGCACTCCGGCCGCCAGAGCTAGCAAGAAAATTGTTCTTCCGGATCCAAGGTACTGGAGGAATCTTTTCTGTTTGCTATATATAAACCTCTTGAAGTTGTGACATGATATCATCTTCCACCTCGCAAGCGCCTTTCCTTTCGTGTTATGCAAAGTTTCATGGACACTCTCCGCGTCCTCGAGAGTGTAGGTTCCGTTTATTTCGTTTGTGTTCGCGCGTGCCTTCCTCTGGCCTCATGTATTGTAGATACTAGAAACCGACGAGCCTCGAGGAAAAGTTTTGGCGTCTCTGTCTAATTTTTCGTAATGTGGATGAACCACTGTTTTGGTGATGTTACAGAGCAGCAGAATAAACAAGGGAATAAAAAGAATGTTCATGTCCATCAACCGACATCACGACTCAGAGAAGATATACACGTCAAAAGTTGATTTTTCTAGAAGAGTATCAAAGGGTTTCATGTCAGTTTAAGCAAAAAACTACCAGAAGAACAGGGAGAGCAACTCCTGTATTCTATTCTTGTCTATGGGTTCCAATTGTCGCTGTAGTTGCATGACGTGTTATCGCTCTCAGGTCTACTAGTTTGTCTCCGTATTGGGCATTGGAAAATTTACATGGTTTCAGAGGGTTTGAATTGAAGTTGTTGAGAGTGTACAACTCTCTCTCTCTCTCTCTTTCCTCGTACACATCATCCGTTTTCATTAGTTTACAACCATGATCCTATTTCAATTTCCAATCTTTTAAAAGCTCGATGATGTAGAATGTGTGGAGTTGTAGTGCTTTCGAAATGGCATTAGTCAGCACAAATATAGGATGCACTAATTGATTCTGAAGGAATGATGTCTATCAGTAGAAAGAAAGAGAGAGAGGAGATAGAGAGGAGAGAGTTCCATACATTTTAACATGCTTCTTCCTCTCTTGTTGGGAATGTGAATATATGTATCTCTTAGTGTTTCCCTCGCACCCACTTTCTCTCGTGAGAGAAAGCGGCCTCAATTAATAAACACATGAAGCAGCAAGCCTCGGAGGAATCCAACGCTGATAACCACACGTGCTGTGACAGTTGTGTAGTGTAATCCATAACGAAATGGAATATTATGCATATTGCATACGATATTATGCACACTAAAAGTTTCAGCGCTCACTTGCTATTCCCACTGCTGATTGCTGTCTCTTGTTCCTGTTGTTTTGCAAGTGTGTACGGCTTTTGGTTTAAATATGCGGAAAACGATATAGTACACTCGCAGAGGGAAATGTGATAGGCGTTTTTCAAAGGAGAGCGTAACGGTTAATACTTTTGTAGGTTAGTCATGGACAACTTTCTCTCTCTTCCTTTAAAAGTGGTAGAGCCTCAGAGTGGTGGAACACTTCTTGGTTTGGTGTAATGAGCCAACCGGTAGTTCCCAAAAGTGGATAGTCATGCACCAGAACAAGGGAATTCACTTTCACTGATGCTTCCTCCTGTCATCCCATGAAAGCTAGAGGCAAGAAGGAGAGAGAAAGAGTGAGAGGAGCAAAAAAGAGGGAGAGAGAGAAAGTAGACAAGAGAGAAAGAGAAAGCTTTTCATAAAAGCATGCAAGACACAAAAACGAAAGGGCGTTTAAAGTGATACATAAAGTATTTTGGAAAAAAAATTGTTCACAATAAACAGAAGTACACACCTTGTTTTACACTCTCCTCTTTGCAGTACGTACTGCTTTCTCCGCGTTGTTGTCATGCCCAATTTAGTCGAGCATCAGGTTTCGAATGGGCTTTTAGTTTTCTTGTCGGACAAGTGAGTGAACTGAAGTGGGATTTTACTTTGTTTCAACTACCTCTCCTCTCTGTTTTCTCGTCGTCCTAGTGAGAGCTCACACACCAAAACTTCGTTTTATCCCAGAGAAAAACAATTTTGAACGAGGAACAGCGAGGACCCAAAGTCTTAGAATGGTTCCCCCATTGTAAATTGTGAATTGGAGTGTGTGCATGAGAGAAAGGTGGATGGAAGAACTACTAAGACTTTTTCCTCCAAATGAATGACCGTGACTAAACGAGAAGCTGTTGTCCTCCTGTGCCTCTGCGTCCTTCTGTACTTTTGCCTGCGGGAGAACCACTTGGCATCCCTGACTCTCACAGAGATTAGAAAATAGCTCAACTCGTCTTCTCTGTTCTTGACTGAAGAAAGTGGCGTACCATATAGCCCACAGATTTCGGAGCATTCCATTCGTCATCATCATAGCTCTAAATGGCTTTTATAAGCTTTGCTTCATTTTATGGAAGTCAATAAAAATGTCAATTAGGAAATCTGATGGTGTTTAGGAAGGCTGATGATGATGATGATGATGCAGATTATATGAGAGTGTCATTGAGACTGTGACGTATGCACGAAAAACCCTTATTACTTGCCTCTCTCCACTCCTTTTTTCCTTAAACCTTTCTTATTTCTCTTATACACACGCAACAAGAAAGCGCTGGAATAAATCGCGAATGTGGGTGGAAGAGATGGATGTATATTACATGTAGTTTTTCTCTGCATCACGACATTAACGATTGTAGTAGACGAAAGAGTGAGCAAAAAATCCTTGTTTTGTTTCGGGTCTATTTATTTTTTCTACAAAAAAATAAACTTCGTCTCTTTTCTGTTCCAGTGTGCGAAGTGTGATGCACAAGTACTTGGAGAAAAAGGGAGACGTGACATTCGACAAAATTTTTGGTCAAAAGCTGGGTGAGCAATCCTCTACTAATGTTTGCATATTTAATGAGAGATCTCGCTCCCGCTTGCACAGAAACTCAATCTTCTCTGGCTAGAAGAGAGGAGAAGAGAATAATAAATGGAGCTCTGTATTGGAGGAGGTGGATGGCACGCTGCTAATGTATGATGTTCTATAAATCTTTTGCAGGTTATCTTTTATTCAAAGACTTTTGTGAGAACGTAGTTGAAGAGCCAATACCTCAAATAAAGTTTTACGAAGAGGTGCGCACTTGTATTCTCCACAGTATTGTTACACTTTTCTTTATTCCCGAGTTGCCTACTAAACTATAAATTTCTTTGTATGTCTGGTGAACTAATTTGTTGTGTCATGTTCCGAGGACAGATTAAGAAATTCGAAAAGATGGAGACAGTCGAAGAGCGGAGGAAAGCGGCTAGGGAAATCTACGATAATTTTATAATGAAAGAACTTCTCTCGCATACACATGTAAGACTTATCGAGCTTCCCTTGTACAATATTTATCAGTCATTCACGTGCAGACGGTATTAATGTGTAATCTCACCCTATTGATTTCGTGTTTGCATTGTCAGAATTTCACAAAAGAAGCTGTAGACCATGTTCAAAAGCATTTAATTAAGAGTGATGTTCCTCAAAATCTTTTCGAGGTAAGTGAAGAGAGAAGCAAGACTTTGCGATTCTGTAACATGTCACATTATATACCTACACGTACGTGTAGATTGTGTTGTTCTACGTCTCATGCCAATCCTCATTCCTGACTCTCTTTATTTGCAGCCGTATATTGAAGAAATTTTTAACTATTTACGAGGAGAACCGTTTAGACTATACCTTGAAAGGTAGGACGCGCCTCGCAATAAATTACATTTTTCTAAAATTTATTATCAAAACGGATTTTTTTTCTCTTCGAATGAGGAAAGCTTATAAGTATAACGGAGATGGCCTTGTATTTTGTTCTTCTCTAGTGACAAATATACTCGTTTTTGTCAGTGGAAGAATCTGGAGTTGAATATTTCCGTAAGTTGTCATCTCCCCATCTCTCTCGTGTTTATTTATCTTCACGCTTTGTTTGAGGGGTTGATTTAGCTGACACGCTTTTTTACTCGAGAGTCGAGAGAGCAGCCACTTCCTCTCTGTGAGGAATGTAAATGCGACGACGACGATGATGATGAGGATATTAAATTGTGTAAATAAATGTATGAACTCTCCTCTTTCACAGCTAACAATGAATGACTTCAGTGTTCATCGTATTATTGGGCGTGGTGGTTTCGGAGAGGTGTACGGTTGTCGGAAAGCAGACACGGGCAAAATGTATGCAATGAAGTGTCTGGACAAGAAGCGCATCAAAATGAAACAAGGTGAAACTCTTGCTCTCAATGAAAGAATCATGCTCTCTCTAGTCAGTACGGGGGTAAGTACACTTCTTTACTTTTAATTATTAAATAGAAAAGAGTAATAAGTACGTACATACAACAGCTTGCTGGGTCTCTTCACACACTCAGCGCTCTCTTCTTGACGTGAGAAAAATTGTGGAAGGCCATTGTGGTCGTCACAAGTCGGGCTTTTTGTGGCCCTCACTCTATCTCTACTTCTGTACGCCATATTGTCTCTCATAAAATATCAGCTAGTCCGAGACCACATTATGTACCTTGATTTTTTTTTGGTCTACGTAAAAAACATTCCGAGCGACTTTACAGTAAGTCACATTATGTGACAAGGAATATTATATCACAACTTGGCCGTTTTCATCTTCATTTCGCTCAGTTGTTCTTTTCTTTCTCTATTCCTGGAGGTTTATCCTCCATATCGGCAAGATCAATATTTTAGCCTGGTCCACACTTTTTTCAACCTCTCATCTTGAGGACATTTTGTCTGCGAGTTATAAGCGACAGGCAATAGTGTATGCTTTTAACCGTATAATATGACAAACGTTCTGTTCTGCAAATCTATTCTTCTATGATTTTGATGCAAGATTCGTATAGAAGAGAGAAGAGTGATGTTCTTCAGAGTGTGAGCGGGAGGAGTGTCGGAGTGAAGTGGTGTAAGCATGGGGTTACGTGTGGCAACATTATTATCTGATGAAGTTTTATTCGCGTGTTGTTTACAGGCGGACTGTCCTTTTATTGTATGCATGACGTATGCCTTTCACACCACGGACAAACTCTGTTTCATCCTAGACCTCATGAATGGAGGTGACCTCCACTATCATTTATCCCAGCACGGAGTGTTTAACGAACAAGAGATGCGCTTTTACGCGGCGGAAGTCATTTTAGGTCAGTGAAGCAGCACACATCTCGTAATGTTGCTGACAGAGCACATGAACCTGCAACTTATCAACTTGTATCTAGCACAATGTCATGTTAAGCCTAGTATAAGCCCGTCTAGTAGAGCGGAGGATTGCGTCAAAGTTTTCCAAAGATGTGTGTCTATGTGCAGACAAACACTGTGTGTGTGCGTTGCTCGTTGTGCCGTTTATTGAGGAAAGTCCTGTACAAATCAACACTTTTATTTGCTCATCTAATTTGTATGGACTGAGCTCTCCGCCAGAGTATTGCATACAAATGTAATATGGATACTTTGATTTTTATACGAATATATGTACCTGCTACATGTTTTGCCGAGGTATTGCTGATGATGTCATATTTAAACTTCGCTCCCCTCCGATTATTATATATGCGTCAGCACTTTTTTGTGAGTAAAACTCAAACACTTTGCAATCGCGAGAAAACAAACCGCAATTATAATACTCTCTACCCCGCACTGGTCGAGCAATGAGATTTGTCGAGTGTCAATTGAATTATCACAACAATGCAATGTTTTAATTAGATGACAACACCACGTAGACACAAAGACGCACACACACTGTTGTTTACTGTAAGAAGTAATTAGTGACGCAATTTGCATATTAATGTATGCTACTATGTATGCTTCCGTGTAGAGGTAACTATAATGTCATGTTTTTTTCTTCTCAAACATTGTTCTCTTGCAGGACTTGAGCACATGCACAAGCGTTACATAGTTTATCGAGATTTAAAGCCAGCTAATATTCTCCTTGATGAGCATGGCCACGTTCGAATATCGGATTTAGGATTGGCTTGCGATTTCTCCAAGAAAAAGCCTCACGCCAGCGTGTACGACAATTTTCCCCATTTTCTCCTCCTCATTTAAATTATCATCATATTATTATGCAATGTCATATTTGAACTCAAGTATATTCACATGATTCTATTACAAAATGAGACATGTGATGACAGATATTTTTTTTACAAGAGTTCGATGTTTATGAGACTGATGAGATGATTGTGTGAATAATTTGCGTGTATGTGTAGCGGAACTCATGGTTACATGGCCCCCGAAGTTTTGTCGAAAGGAACGGCGTACGACTCAAGTGCAGACTGGTTTTCCTTCGGTTGTATGCTGTACAAACTGCTTAAAGGACACAGTCCTTTCAGACAACACAAGACGAAAGACAAACATGAAATTGATAGGATGACCTTAACCATGGTAGGTTGAAATTTCACTGAGAACATGTCAGGACGGTTCCGGTGTTCATTTGTAAAACCATTTCCTTGCATTTGTGCCATTTGTTTCTTTCAGAATGTGGAGTTACCTGAATCATTCTCACCCGAACTGAGGTCTCTTCTGGAAGGCCTCTTACAAAGAGACGTAGACAAACGACTAGGTTGTAAGGGAAGAGGGTAAGTGTATGGCACCGAGATACGATGAATCTGTACAGGAGGAATAATAGACAGGGAAAGGCCTTCCTCATTGCCATTAGTTTTACGTGATTTGAAAGTACAGTGTGTGTGTGTATTGAATGTAAACTATGGAATGTTGGAATCCTTAGTGCGGATGAGGTAAAGGAGCACCCATTCTTCAAAGGCTTAGACTGGCAATTAGTTTACCTTCAAAAGTACCCTCCACCACTCATTCCTCCCCGCGGTGAGGTGAACGCAGCGGACGCTTTTGACATAGGCTCCTTTGACGAGGAGGATACCAAGGGCATTAAGGTAACCTTTTTGGAAGTTCGGACTGCTCTGATGGGGGAAGGTTATTTTTTTTAAATATAAATTTGGAGATAATAATAATGGAATGTTTATTCTTTCTCCATGTATTTCTTGTGGAGTAGCTGTTAGAGTCCGGTAACAACCGAAAATCTTGACCTTTTTTTCTACCAGTCATTTCTAACCCCCCAAAAAAAAATGTTCATGTCCCCTGAGTGAATGCTTTCACTCTTGTCTTCCTCGAAACGGAGAGGAATGGATGAAGCGGTGATGGGAGGAACCAAAAAAAAAAAACTTTAACTTGTGAAAATTGAATGTGCACTTACAGATTAGAACTTCATCCAGACTCTGGAAGTACAAAACCCGAGTTAGTATTTATGGACTGTGTTGAAGAGGTTGCTGGAGAATTGTTGACTGTCAAGAATGAACAGTCTGTTGTTATAAAAATGAAAGATCAGAGCAAAGTCGTCATTACTAGCTCGGTAAGAAAAGACCCATGCTTCCTCACTTTACATTCATATTCTGTAGAACTGTTTTTCCATGAATGTACGCCAATTGAAGGTGGTGTGTCTCAGTGAGAACTCTTTTTTTCCATACAGGACGAGATTGGTTTAAACGAATGGGCAATATCGTTACGGACAGCTCATAAAAACTCACTTGAACTTCTAAGTAGTATGGCACGTAAGGCTGGGAAGATTTATGGAGCAGAAATTGATGGTAACGCTAAGAATTCTCCTGTGGTTAATCGTTCTGCCAATGGTAATTAATTAGCAAGACATATACTATGTATTTGTTAAACGTTTAGAAATAGGATTTTCCATAAAAAAAAGGTCAAGTCGTGCTGAATTTGTGAACACGAGAGCGCTCCTGGTCTTTGTTCGACTCTAGCAAATAGGCATACAAATATATTATTATGTACTTTGACAATATAGGCACCTCTTTCTCTCTCTCTCTGGTTATATGGTCATTTTCAAAGTTATTATTCATCTCATTGTGCAGAGTCCTATCCTAATCAATCCTCTTGCTTTCTCTTCTCAAGCTTCAAAATTGAGCAAGTTATTTTTGTGAGGTCACAACAACTACTACTTCCACTGTGTGTAGGTCCACTAGGTCCAGTCGTTTTGTTAAGTATATATATTATGTCCTGAGCATAAATGGCGTATTTTGTTGTAATGTTTCTCTGTCTGCTAAATACTGTAGTAATTAGTGTGCGTTTGCATAGCGTCTGAGACGCTCCCAATACGTCGTCGTTGTTATTATTATTTTGTTTGTTTGTTTGTTAAAAATTGTAATAAGAATCTCTTGTTGAGTGCTAGTCATTGTGTGCCAGTCAACTGTTCACAGAAAAGAAGCTGCGGCACGGCAAGTTTTGTGAGGAAACAGTGACATTTAATTTTTTTGCAATTAGCAGTTGGACTGCGGGAAAAGACGCGAACTGAAAATAACGTGGTGGTCTGGTACACGTGAGAGAAAGAAAGAGAGAAAATAAGATGGAATATACTTCTTCTACTGTCAGCAACATATCCGGTGTGACCATATTATATATTATTATATACCTACACAATTATTCTTTGAGAAACTCTCGGTTCATTTACTATGTATATTACATTATAGCTTTCGTGATATTTGTAACCTTGTTATTACACACACACTGATGATGATGAGCGATATATATTATTATATACTACTGCTACGCATAAGTTGAGAGTACATTACTGAAGGTACTGAAGAATGCACTCGTCACGGTATTACATTTTAGGCGATTTCAATAATAAGCGTGTAGTTACAAATACGCCACACACACAGATTGTCACAGATTACTTAAACCCCCAACCACACCGCGCACGAGAGTTCTCCTTTTTGTTTGTGTAATAAGCGACTTCTCCGCTACCGCTGCCAGGCTCCGAAAGCATCGTCTCTTCTCAGTGATTTAGTGCGTAGATTATTTTCTAGCTAGAAACAATGATTATTATTGTAATTCGTTAAAAAAATGTGTTTTGTATAGTGCGAAACAAAGAGGGGAATTGAGGAAAGGTGCAACGCAATCACAACCACAACACATTTCTTTTCTCTGACACCTTGAAAATGAATGCATTTTATTAGCTATAGCTACTTCTACTATCTACCATTATTATCGATGGAGAGACAGCGTAAAAAAATCCTTATTGTGACTGAATAATCGTGTCGCCCGGAATGAAGCAAGCAAATGTTGATTGGGCTGCAGTTGAAAATAAACACTTGAGGGTAGTTTCTCTATTCATGTTTATGGACTGCGGAGAATATCTTGTGGAGCCACCTCAATCTACAGATTGTACGCTATCCGGGTTACACAGATCAGAATACAATCAGTACTCACTTTTACGTAGCTGAAAACCTGCAAGTCTTCAGCAGATTGCATTTAATGTTTGTAAATTGTGTACCGCTTTGATTTGACCTGAAGTTCAAATGCATCTAAAGGTTGGTGCGAGTCTTGGGCACACACGCTCGTCGATCGTGTGGGACAGATTTAGGAATTCGTGTTAGATATTATTATCTATAATGTATATATTGTTAATTATGTGCCAACAAACAATGGTGTCTAGCCATTTTGCGCAGATGACTATTTTACTCTGACAACCCTACATGTAAGATGGAATGCTTCAAATGGCATTTATTAAGGCGTGTATTATTATTAGTAGTATTCTTTTGTATTGAGTGAAGAATGTTTTCTAGCATTATCTTGTCTTGCAGTAATACCAATATTGTTCTAATAATTACCGTCAAATCTGTTAAGCTTTATTTCATATGTGAAAGTTGAGGCGTTCAGTGGAACGTATCCCAGTGCACTGCTAAGATAACTTACCTGGTTTCTAAGTACTTTCTCCTTACTTGAATGCGTTTATTGTGCATGTGGAATTATCTGAGTTTGTGTAAGATCAGGTTATTATTTGTAAATTGGTGTGTGTCTGTACATCACACAAAACACACGTGTATTAGTTGTCAGTATCAAAATTCCTAAAGCAAACGCAAATGTCCGCTGTCCCAGAACGCTTTGCCGTGAAAAATGCAAAACGATGTGGCACTAAGGCTCTGTCATCGTTTTCATGCCTATTTGCCCAGTTGAAGATTGGGGCGAAACCTCTTATATCGTAAAGTACACAGTATGGTCACAACTTTTTGACGATTTATGAGGAGTATTATTTATGAATGAATATTTTATACTGAAATACACACTAAAACCTATATATCGGAAAACATTGCTGAGTCTCCCCTCTATTTCTGTATTCTTCGAAATACACAATGGCTGTCTGCTTTTTTCTGGTTTTCTAGCTTTGCCACCTTTTGTACATTCATACAGCATAATATTATTATGTATGTACAATGTACTACATCCAATTTTTAAAAAAATCCAAGTTTTTTACGACACTCTCCTCCAACATCTATGTACGTCAACCAGTTAACGACTACATGATGATGAAAATGATCGTCTTCAGAGGAAAGACTTTAAATGAGCAAAGTCGTCACTTTACAAAAGCATACAACAATATTACATATTATATTCCCTTAGAATCATTAATGTGGTAATAATGACATCATTACAAATATAGATTTATCCTCGTGTGTAGAGAGCGTAGGTTTTGTGTGAGGCTAAACTGTTGTTTGTAAGTTGAAGAGGGTTGTTAGCGAATGAGCTGTATTGTGTTGTTAAGATGACATTCGTACGCGTACGTGTAACATGTAAATGTGCATATTATTATACAAGTACACTATACTCTAATACATAAATCTATGATTACGATATATCCAATACTATTTAATTAAAATAATAAGCTTACTACTTTTACCGTAAACCGTTAGTGTGAATACATTTATATAATACTGAATTATATACTATATGTCGGTTGTATTATTTAAATATCAACAAAACAGCGATTAGCAAGTTTTTAATAAAAAAACCATAATGCCGAAGAACATAAATTACATACATTACGAGTTTTAAGCGTAAACAGTATTGTAAACGAGGAGGAATAAGAGTACAGACTTTTTGTCAAGTTAACTAGATGTACGTATTATTATATATTGTTAATATAGAGAAAATCGGAGAGAAAGAAAAAGAAATCGGAAACAACATCAATAATGTCAAAGTCACAAACATGAAACGATAAAAAGCACACAAGAAATAGTTCCAAAAACAAGCAAAGTTGAAAGTTAACAAACCATTATTAAATGCATGCACGTTTAACTACGAAATGAACGCTGGATTTTATTGACCTGACAACAACAACCAAAAACGGGAAAGATCATCTTTCTGTTTCAGACACAGTGAGTTTCTATGAATTTTTTCGTCATAATTTATTATTATTATTATACTTTTACATACTAAACATTAGTATCGTTACATGGCTACACAAAAAAAGATACAAAGTGATACAAAAAAAAGTTGAGAAGTGTGGATACGAAGAATTATATACCGCGGAGTCCTTATGATTTTCCTTCAATAATGGCAATAAATATTTGCACCAAAGAATACCTTTTCGATGTAACTGAAATCGAAGCGTTTCTACTTTTTTCTACTCTGTTCTCTGCATTTTTCACAGCAATAACGTCATCCCTACGGGTATTACTCGGAAATCCATTGAATCGAATATAAAACCTTCGATTTTCCTCGTAAAAAATGCATTCTTGTCACAAGGCATGTGTGACGTTCTCCTCTGCATAATTTGTTACATATAAATAACTTTACTATGGAAACGCGACATACATACATCACAGGAAGAGTGCATTTGAGAAAACCAATTTTTATGCCAAGTACATCAATAATCTGTGGCAAAGTGTAAATATGCCAGAATTTCAGAGACCGTCATCAGTCAACTGTCATTCAGCCTCATGAAGGATGTCAACGTCACTGCACAGTCTATGCCGTGGAGCAAATTTGGGGGACAGTAAAAGTGCGATCATCAAAGCATTCTTGTCGGATCACATTCATTACTGCATTCACCGTTATGACATGATTAATATGACAGACGACTATAGGTGTGGCGAAATTGGAATTTTTAGTGACTTTTCTGCATAACTGTGACGAAGAGACGAAGGTTAAAATAATTTTTTGTACATTGTGTATGTCATGTCGGCCTTTTTTATCCACGCGGATGAGTGCATTTTGCAATATTTGTTTACAAGATAACACTCTTTATCAACCTGTAAACTAATCAATTGTTCCGCTTCCAATTTATAGGTTTACTAAGTGTTATTGCAGCACATTTCCAAACACACAGAATGGGATTGGTACGTCCACAGCCAAAATGGTATTAATATATTGCTCCTTTGTCATTCTTCCGACCGAAACAACTCATCGTGTACATAATATGCACAAATGCATATCACTGATATATGTAATATCAGATAAAATAGGAACGGTGATGCTGATGATGATGGTCTCCCCTCAATGTGTTCGTGTTTTGTACGCACGTAGATAGACAAAATTGTGTTGACTGTTGACTCAGCACTGGTATCTTGGTTGTATGTTATGTAGCGTTCATAATATACTATTACTTCATGAAACTTTCCCTTGAAGTTTACTGAATCTAACGCAGGTATAAAAATATCTTCTTTTTTTGCCAACGCGCTGACATCTAATTATATATACGTGTGTGCATACATGTAAAAGTGCAAACTTTACAATATTTCGTAGTGTGCAGTAGTAGAAGGTAACATGGTGTGATGGATGTTTTATATAACGTAACAAGAAATCTCTCTCTTTATCTCCCCGCACAGAGACTATATCACATCAATCTGTGTAGATTACCTATGCACTTTTGTAATGTGGTTTTTACCGAGACTTTTTCATGCCATCATGCACCAATGCACCAGCGATTTTAGTTTGCTTTAAGGACTGCACACATAGCTGACTGGTTTAGTACTAATATGCATGTCCGCCTCTATGATTTTCCTCCTGCTCATATTTTTTATAACTGCAGATTCGTTACAGATTATAGATTACGCTGTTTTAGTGGGTTCTCATTAAACAGCGTCTTTTCAAATGAAATACATATGTGATGAACTCGTGAGGATTTGGATACAGTTCTTGTGTGACTGTAACGTGCGGATTGACTTTTAAAACGAGAGTTGCGTTAGCGATACACATGGTTTGCGTGAACGGAAATACATTGGAAAAATTCTTACACGTTTCACGCATCTTGTCAAGAGGTCTTCGGAAAGAACGTTCTTTTCATGTGAGCAGTTGGCGTTGGGGAAGGAAAGTGCTGAAAATACAAGAGTTTTTTTTACTGCCAACATGAAAACTTGCAGTGAATTGGTTACGCACACACAGAGGAAACTCGCGTTTTATAGCTTCGACGAAAAGGAATTTGCTTTTGAACATGAAATCCTATTACAAGCAGTATTTGATGCAATACCCTGTGTTCCGTCGCAACTTAACATCTCATTCTATCCGCATTAGTTGTCAGTAAAGTCGGAGAATTTCATTTGATTGCCGTCTGATTCGCGTCGCAGAGATTCATGAATTTGTGCAGGTGCTCTCTCATGGAGAGAATTTATTTTAAAACGTGAACCTGAAAGTTTTAAGTGAAGTGATCTCTCGGTCATTCTGAACGATTGAAACCGTCGCTGAGTGAAGGCGCTCATTTCAAAGATTGCAAACCACCCGAATCACAAAACCGGACCGTGGCAAACACACCCATAAAAGCGGACCAATGTTTGAGGAAAACATCATCCACAGCGATATCTGCCATCTCGACAACAAAAATATTATTCTATTTTCCAATAATTTTCAAAGTCGCGTCTCCCTTTCTCTCTGAGGACGGAGAGGGACAGAGCGTTACGAAAAGTGATAAAAATTTGATTTTTATGTCGCACTCGAGAGAGCGGCGAACTTGTGCATAAGGAAGGAAGTACCTCGATTTCATCGAGTCAGAGAGTGAGTATTTACAAAGGACAAAACGAGGATAAGGTAAGTCCACAGAGGTTCTACAGTCACTTCAGCATGTCTGTGTGGTAAAGTTGATGAAGAAGTGTGTAGTCGAAGAGAGAAGAAAACGGCGAGAGAGGAAAAGGGCAGAAAGGAATATTACTACGAGAGGAGGAACAACACAACTTTCTATGCATTTCATTCATGTGGCCAAAACATCGACGAAGTTTGCCAGCTGTCATACTGCTAGAAAAAAAACTCCTGCTGCTCTCCTCCTCTTGTGCACCTCTGTATTTTCGTGATTTTCGTGTGTTTGTATAGACCATTTTATCATCCCAATCGTGGTCGTCGTCGTGCTGTACTGAGGTGTACACCGTCTTCTGTGGTGGCGGAGAGGTGGTGATGGTAATTGGCAGTTGAACTCATCCATTGTTTACCTCCCTGTTTTCAGAACAATTAATAACAGGGTTGTCCTTTCCGAGTCAATAGAGATTAAAGTCAGTTGTCGAGAATCCTTTGCCGTTTCTCTGTTGAGAAGACTTCAGTGTTGCATTTTCTAATTTGTCTTGAAACTCAAATAATTATATAAGGCTGTTATGGTGTTCCTCCGTTGGTGCAGGTGGGAAGGGTAGTTTTTCAATAGTTGTGAGGCGTCGAAAAATGTCTTTCACTTGAAGCGATCTGAATTTGGTATTAGTTTAACGTCGGTCGTATTTCTGTTGAGCTTCAAACGGTTGGAGAGAGGATAGAAAAGTAGACTCTGATATCTACTCAAGTTGGGAAGTGAAAGGAATAACAGGGCGGCAAAGGATTATTGTGGTCTGCTCTTGACTTCTTGAGGAGTTAATGGTGGGGCCCGTAGGGTTGTTAAATTCCTCTTTTCCTTCCTGTGTTATATTGGAAAGCAGGGTGGACTGATTGTGAGGATACTGGGAATCAGTAATTCGTCAGTTGATAGTCTACTCGTCGTTAGTTGTCAGGTTTTGTTGTCAAGGCAGGGATGAGTGGATAATTGAGTGTTTCTAACCAAGTCTTTCGCATAAAGTTGTGAAATTTCAAACATTGAAAATTGCATTTTGCAAGTCTTGATCCAGTACGAAAAGTAGTGTATTTGAATGTTAAGTATGGAGTCGTTAAAATTGGTGAGTGAGCTAGTCGTTTATTTGGGTGCGTGGTGGTGTCTGTTGCCGTGGATTGTAGATTTTCATATTTATTTTTTATCCAATTGCTCACGGTCACGTCAGAATTACTCATCATTCGTGGCGAAAGTCTCGCCACATGTGTTTCATGAATTAATTTACTTTTTTTGTTGTTCGTCTTAGCTCCGCCTTTAACGTTTGCGCCAGTGGTCACTCCGAGTGTCAAGTCATTCGATTCCTAATACTGCAGATAGCTCGGCGCCACAGGTCGGAGTAGCGATTTGTTAGCAGCACAAATCTCAGCAATTTGATTCGAGAGTGCGCCATTTATTTTGATTCAAGTCTCAACTAATTTACAACATTCTCCGTCGAGCTGCCAAGTCTAGTTTTACTTCTTTGTTGAAGGTGTTCATTTTTACGAAATCTTGGAGCGATCAATTTGGAGAAAGTCATTAGAATGATGAATTCCCGGGAGCCGAATGTTGAAGTAAGTTGAGGCTTTAGTAAACCCCTCATGAAAGCTTATGTTTAATTGTAGACTTTGTATGTAGACCACCTGATATTTAAAAGGTATGTTTTTATTTTTAACTTTGTTTACAGAGCCTCGTGCAGATTTTTCGATGCTTCATTTGTATGGAAAATCTGCGAGATGCTCGAATGTGTCCACACTGTTCGAAGCTTTGCTGCAATCATTGTATTCGTCGCTGGTTAACAGAGACACGAGCTCAGTGTCCTCATTGCCGTGCAAACTTGCGAATTACTGAAGTCGTGATTTGTCGTTGGGCAGAAGAGGTTCATCAACAACTGGACTCTTTGCAGCAAGCAATGCCGGCCAAGGCTGTGACATCGACTCCAGCGCCAGCAGAATCTGACCTCATGTCAATGGAAAAGTGTGCTTCTCATCAGAAAGAGGAGTTGTCTGTCTACTGTGACACCTGCAAATGCTGCATTTGTCACGAATGTGCACTTTGGAGTCAGACTCACGCTGGGCACACGTTTAAGCCTTTGGATGAAATCTATGCTCAACACTGCCAGCAAATTAAGGAACATGTTACGATTTTGCGCCGACGATTCATGGAACTCATCAGCTCTATTCAGGATGTGGAGAAAAACATTGAGCTTGTTCGAACTGCTAAAGACCAACGTGTTCGTGAAATTCGAAATGCGGTTGAACTGATGATTGCCAGGTATAGTCAATATCACATTCAGGAGTTTCATATTTTGTGATGGCGGGTGGTGTGCTTAAAGTTTTCATCTTGTGTTTCCAGACTTGATGCTCAGCTGAAAACGAAACTAACTACGCTTGTTAATCAGAAGGGTCACCTTACTAGAAAGTCAGAGGATATTGAGTGTTTGTTACGTGAGGTTAGTTGTTTCAGTGTTTCCCGTGGTTTTAAGTGTCCTTCAACTATGTCTATTCTCCCCAAAATGTAATTCTAGATTGAGCACAAACTCAGTTCTGGATGTAAAAGTGATACCATCCGTCAGAGCAGCAAGATTTTGAAGGCTATTCAGGACACCATTTCTAAGAGCACGTTTGCTCTCGCTCCCGTGTTGCCAGACTTTCAAAGGTATTTACAGTGTTTGTTTTGTTGGCCGCCAACTACTCGAATAAAGTGTCTAATAAGTACGCTTTATTATTTCTAGCGAACTCGTTCCAAACTACGACAGCAAGACCTTCGTGATTCGTGGCTTTTCATTTCTTCGACGTAAAGGTGACCCGTTTTATTCTGATCCGCTCTCAGTTAACGGTCTAGATTGGCGTTTGAAGATGTATCCAGATGGGAATGGCGTTGTTCGTGGTTCGTTCTTGTCTGTGTTTTTGGAATTGTCTAGTGGACCTCCTGAACCTGCAAAGTGCGTCCTTTTAGTACATTAGTATTTTCAATATTGCCATCATTTGTATGGAATTGCATAACACTTGTGTTTATATGCGTATTTCAGGTACGAGTATCGCATTGAAATGATTTATCAGATCTCAAATGATTCGTCCAAAAACATGATGAGAGAGTTTGCATCGGATTTCGAGGTAGGCGAATGTTGGGGCTACAACCGTTTCTTCCGTCTCGACTTATTGGAGAGTGAGGGCTTTTTGGATCGAGCAACTGATAGTATTAAGCTGAGGTTAGTTGATTTAGTGCTTATTTTTAGTGTCATGCTGTCATGTGACTTACACAGGGCGAATACATTATATGATATTTAGATTTGATGTCCGTCCACCCACATACTACCAAAAGTGCAAAGATCAGAATTGGTACATTACAAATCTTCAGGCTATGAATCGCTGCAAATCCAGGGATCTTGAAAATCTTCGTCTCTCTCGACGTCGTCAGCAACACAATAATTTATCCAGACTTCCAGCTGGTGATGTTGTTGCTTCTAGTCCACGTCGAAATACTCCAACACAGTCCCAATCGAATCCGTCACGTGAAAACCGTCAAAGTGAGCCAGACGGAAGTTCTGAAACTGGTTCAGGATCTGAAAGTTCTGGCGAGTCTGAGGTATTAATTTGTACTTTAAAGTGAATAAATTAGCTTTTCCGACAACCTTGTTTAGTGTGCAATTGATAATATCTACAATAACATGTTTTGTGCTTACAGGCTGAATTGAATTCTCCTGGTTGCAATCCAGAGGGGAATAACTGTGATTTAGACGAAGTGACTTTGTCATTAGCTGAAAACGTACACGTCGAGGATCTAGAAAATACTTGGATTCCTGGATCCCTCAACGACAATGAGTAATTTATTATTATTACTGTCTTGTAGCAGCATGAACACGATCTTGAACCAGCCAGTAAGCAATTTTTTGTAAATATGTTTCAGACTTGGAGCAACAGGAGGTGCGTCATCCGACAATCTTGATGTCATGTCACCAGCAACTTTGTTTGCAGAACTCTTTCGCGGATACATGAACGATGATTCTGTGTTGATTATCGATGATATTGAACCACCTCCCACGGGAAATGGTAATACTGGTGACAGCAGCTCCAGTCAGTCAAGTGCTCGTGGAGGAAATAACGATACCGGAGGAGATTCAGCAGATGTAGAGAGTCACGTTGTTCCAGAAGTTATTGTCGAGGGCAGTGGCGGTGCAGCAGTTGCCTCGGAAAGTGTTGTTCAACATGCAACAGAATAGTCAGTGACATAATTAAGCTTCGGAGGAGAGAGGTACAATGAATTTACAACGTGCAGAAAAATTATTATATCTACGTAAGGGTACACAAGGGCATACGATCTTTTCACAAATGATTGGCGAAAATTAGTGTTAACAATGTATATATGAAACGTAATTCATCAGTAAGGTTGTAGTACTACTACATCGTGTAAACAGTGGTTTCTTAAATTCTAAACTTTTTCAAACATTGCTATATTATTAAATTCAATATTGCCATGTCCATCTAAATCCACCAGTGTCTACTTCTGCATCAAATAGCTCAGTCGTTGTGATTTTTACTAAATGCAAAATGCAGCAAGAAATTGATTCTCATTGTCAGTGGTGATTGTATACTATTGAGTTGTAGCTACTATTTTTTTCTAATCCTCGTTTGGTGTATTCGTAAGTGTTATCGTAAGTGTAGGAGCAGGGTTGGTGTTTGGCGAGCAAGTGTCGCAAACGTTAAATGCGGTCTGAATTTATATGCTAAATTTGTTATAGTAAAGAAATGGTTTTCAATGTTGTTATGAATTTTGATGAATGATGTTTGATGATTTCTTCTACAAATGGTAAAAATTCTAGTTAAGTATTCTGATAACAGTACTACTGCCAATATACCACACGCTTTCGGTGTTGAACACATGACAACTCAACAAAACAGCACTACTTTCATTCCGTATGATTTTCAAGACTGAATGCCGATCAGTTTTACTATGAGCTACTATTATATTACGTGTTAAGTTGCAGCATACAATTGTTCCGGTGGTGCATCATCACTGTTATGTACTGTATTACAAAACGGAGAAAAATAAAATGCTCTTGACAAAAGCAGTTGCCTTTTCTATGCCGATAGGATTTGTAAGTTTTGTACATTTTTTCGCACGAATTTCAATGGATGCTGGAAAGCAATGCATGGAATTGGATGAACAGAGAGGTTGATGGAAGTTGTATAACATCACTTTATTTCATAAAGCATTTTTACAGTAGGTTAAGTTTTGACTGCAGAGATCCTTGGTAACCAATTTAGTAAAGAAAAAAATTAATTTAAGATAAAACAATACTTGTAAAAACATTTAAAGCCTATAAAAACACCGTATTCCCCGGTAAAAAATTTCAGTTTCTCCTATAATTAATCATTTAGATTTTAACGTGGTAATCAGTTTAAGTCATTAATTAGTTCATCATCATACAGTTCACAAAAACGATGCGCAGGTGTTAAACTTACAGGAAACTAATGGTAACACGTAATTAAAACAATTGCGTAGGACGAAACACAAAGTAAACCGGATTTTTTTTTTGTGAAATCACACCGAATAATATTCATATCGTACCTACTACAGATCCAAAGGGGTACACACATCTTCTAAAAAATTGTTCCTGCGCCTACACCGAGGAGTTTCTAAAAATTAAAGTCTTCTAGGTTCAAGAGCGTCTCTCTTTTTATTGAGAAATGTGAATTCTTTTCTTTGTGTACAACAGCCCCCCAGCCAACTACATGACTAAAACTCTTCTCACACTACAATAAGGAAACCATTTTTAAATATGTGTACTGTTTGTAGTATTTTATATTTGAGTTGCTTTCTCACAGAAAAGTTTGAAAGGTTACAAACCACAAGCAAATCAACGGTTTGCATATTTTGTGCTTATTCGTACAAAAATAGACAAGTATCAAAGGTAGTCTGATTCTGATTCTCATGCAGAAAGATGAGTATTTCCGTATATTTCCAGTTGAAGGGCCAGATTGAACTTCAGAGAAAACAGAAAGCTGTTGATACATATCATCAGTCTAGAACTAAGAGTAGGTAGTTTACACTTTATATTGGTTTCTTTTGGCCATGAATGGTTTACCATACAATTAATACCTTCGCTTTTAAAAAACATTGTAAACAAATTACTACTAGTAATCATAATAATACCACTATATATATATCGAGTCCACTAAACCTTAGCAGTGCACCGTCTGAAGTATAGTAAAAATTCTCCGCAGAGAGTTATAAGTGACTTGTTAAGTACCACGCAATTCCAGTCAGCAAAGAAGCTTTACACACTAATGATATTCCAGTTGATTGTTGAGTTAGATCTCGCTTTCTGTGGGTATTTTGTGTTCACAGAATCTTGATCTCCATTCGAAATTGATCGATATCTTCGCGCTGTTCGTTTCATACGCTAAGGTTCCTCCGCTCTCTACTTAACTTGATACTACATAATATTGCGATATTAATCAGGTAAAAGCAGTTCTCATACTTGTAATAATACTATAATCATACAACGATAACTTATAATCTATTACTTTTTAAAAAGTCACTAGGCAATCAAACTATTGGAAAACACACACTCTCTCTACGGAGCGAAATCACGATACAAAGGCAACGATCAATGCGTGAGCTCTATTATAGTAAGGCAATTTTTTTTCTCTTAAAATGAGTCTTACATAGCTGATAACAATAAAGCAGCAAACATCTTTTGAGGCACTTGGCATTATTAGGCAAGCACTTTCAGCATACAATGTAATACGACGATTATTGGTGATCAGCACTTTAGCAATAATTTATTACAGTACAAACCATTTTGCATTTTATAATCATAGACGAGTATAGGCATAAAATGTTTCAAATTTCAATCAGCATTTTTACAAGATTACATAGAATTTTGCATTTCATTTCATTTAAAAGATTATGTACTTAAACTCATACCATACACCTCCGGACTCAACCTAGTAAATCATCAATTTGTGCCGGTGCTGGAGAAGCTTCTTCCTGGAGGTCGGCCACACCATTTTCCTTCATTGCATCTTGCTTCTCAGGTTCAGTCTCGCCTCTTGGGTCTCCATTAATCTCATTCACAGCATTAGCTTCCTCCTCCTTCTTCGGGGCTATGCCGTTTTGCTCAATCAAGTCTGACTTTGGAGTTTCGGTCTTACCCAAAACCTTTTTGGGGCGTCCATCCACAGCTGCAGGCTTGTTTCCCTTAATGACACTGTCGACCTTCTTCAATGGACCGGCAGCCTTGGGCGGAGCTGCCCGGGCCACACGCATAGGGCGGGCTGTCCCGGGTTGCAATTTATCATCATTCTTGAGTCCAACTCGGGCTGCAGCAGCCGGCTTAGTGGTTGCAGGTTGAGCTGAGGCAGGCTTGGTAGGCACGGGCTTTGAGGTGGTCGGAACTGTTCTAGCCACAGATCTTGGAGCTCTTGACGCAGCTGGTAAAGCAGCCGATTTAGCCGCTAAAGTTGCTGAAGGCTGAGTAGGAGCTTTCTTGACTTCGACTCCGGCGGGTTTACTATCAGGTTTCGCAGGGGATCGAGCGCTTGCAAGTGTAGAAGGCTTTGGACGCAGGCTTCCAGCTGACGCACTAGACGTTGTGGATTTCACTTCTCCAACAGCTCGAGTTGCCGCTGGCTTTTGAGAAGGCGCAGTTGCAGTCACTCGCTTGGGGGAGGAAGCGGTTTCCAGCTTGGGTGGCGCTGGTTTTACAGTTGACGGAGCTGTTGTTGGCCTTGCCTTCATCGCAGCAGTGGGTCTAGCAGCAGTAGTCTTAGGATCGATTGCATCTCTGGCCGGCCGAGCAGTGGCAGGTCTAGAAGGCGGTGCAGTAATGCGACTTGCAGCAGGCTTTGGAGCAGCATTGCCGGAAGAAGGAGCTCCATTCACTTTCCCCGTTCCAGTTTTCAAAGCGGTGGTTGCCGGTTTCGAGGTAACGGTCCTGGCGGTTGACGTGGAGCTTTTCACACTTGGTGCCAATCCAGGCTTAGATGCGGTCTCAGTAGCCGGTTTAGACGGTGATTTTTTAGCAGTCGCGGTTGACAACGATGGCCGGGGTTTCGTCGTAGCTGGTTCCGCCTTGGTTGGAGTCTTCGCCGTTTTAGTTAACGACGTTCTGGTCGCCGCAGTTTTAGTTGGCTTAGACTCGCTAGATTTCACCAAAGATGCTGGCTTAACATCAGCATGATCATTCTTAGCCTCGCCGTTTAGAGCAATCGGAGGCACTGTTGCGCTGGTCTGTGCATCCACGATTGGTAAAGTCGACGTTGTCTGAATTAAAAGAGGGTCGGTTAATCCAGAGACTTCAGCGGTGGCTTGGTCAATACCACTGCTTACACATACGTTGAGATTATCATCAATGAGAGAGTCCTGGAAGGA
This sequence comes from Alloscopus bannaensis, assembly GCA_027743745.1. Lineage (NCBI taxonomy): Eukaryota > Metazoa > Arthropoda > Collembola > Entomobryomorpha > Entomobryidae > Alloscopus > Alloscopus bannaensis. The sequence continues at coordinate 7,029 of JAHZMW010003370.1, read as the reverse complement.
AGGGAGAACTTTGTTGTTGTTCTCTGCAATAGCCGAAAAAATCTCTGACCCTTTGATTTCTTCAGCTTTATCAACGACGCCAAATGTCTCAAACTCCGTTGTGGATTTAACCACCAAAGGAGTACCACTCTCCTGATTGGCTCCTGAATCTTCGTTAACCAGCTGGCATTTCTCCTGATCAACTGCCGCAGTCATTGCTTGTTCTACAGAAGCCTGAATCGCGTTCTCCCTTTCAGTAGAAGCTGAATCCATCTCAAACTCCTTTGGAGGCGATGATCCTGTCCCCTGAGACTCAGCGACTTCTTCAAGGATTTCACCTAGTGCAGTCGCCGGGATACTGGTGGCTACTTCTTGCATATCCTCAGGAGATGCTGAGGAAGCCTGGGTAGAGCCAGTAGTACTAGCATCAATCAAAGATGGAGCTTCCAAATCTCGGCTGCTCTCCTCCTGGATAACTTCCATTTCACATCGAACCTCCCGTCCAAGAGAGGCTGGTCCTTCTTGCTGCCGAAGGAAACCCGCCTGGCTGTTATCTGGAGACACCGGCATGTCAGTTGAGCTTGGTGGAGCAAGCAGAACCTCGATTGAATCAACAGGAACCGGTGAAGCGGAGGGAAATTGTTCGCATTCCCCAGCTAACAGATTTTGCTCCTCCAGAAGCTGAGTGCCCAGTTCTGCACCTTCCTTGATCGCTTCCTTTACGAAAACATCTGCTGCGGGAATCACCATTTCTATTCCGAACCCTTCAGGCGCAAATTGTTGGTCTGCCTCTGGCTGTTCAGCCCCAAACGGATTCGATTGATTCATAGCCAAAGTGGCAACATCTTCACTTGACTCAAACCCGTTGTTTAATTCACTGTTCTCCAGTGAAAACGGGTTACTGACATTGTCACTTTGATGTTCGTAACGGCCCTCAGCATTTTCAACCATGTCTGACAAATCCTCAGGTAACGGATTTGTTTCAATTTGGACAAGATTATCTTCAGCCATTCGTCCGTCATCCACCTCGAACGTTGCTAAAATACCTTCTGAGCGATATTCACAAGGACGATTTACATTGGCCTGAAACGGATTTAGAACAATATCTTGATTGCCCTGTGGCTCAAACTTTTCGGGTTCAGTTGCCATCTCAAATGTCCCTTCGGCGAAAGGATTAAACGATTCGGATCCAAAACCCGTCTCTTTCGTCTGGGAGAAGAGTCCATCACCAAAAAGCGCTGCTGGGTCACGACGTTCCTCATCTTGGTTCTTGATAGCATAGCCGTCACCTGATAAACCATCCTTCTGCTGTACACCAAAATCCTCGTTTACGTTCACCGGCCGAGACTCGCCAAAGGCATCCTCCTGTTTCGCGGATTCATCTGGGACAGCTAAAGCTAAAACGTCTTCCACTAATTCCTTCGCGGTTTCAGTCGTGAAGGGGTTAAACGACTCTGTCGGCATCTCCGTGGGGTGGGCATTCATCAAAGTCAAGGTTTCTTCATTGCTCTGCTGAACTGGAGACCGGGAAGTGTCTTCTACGTTACTGACAGGCATACCTCCAATTTGCTCATTGGAATAAGTCACCTCTGGAACTAAAGGCGGCTCACAGATGGTATCGTGATTATTCACTGAGGTGGTAGTTGGCTTTTGGAATTGCCATTCATCGTCCGCATCCTCATCGCTCAATTCGTCGACGTCTTTATCGTCATTATCCTCTGCAAGCAAATATGTAATCCAGTTTATTACAACCCTCATGACCAACATTGAAGTAAGTTTAGGTAAATTTCTAGTTGATATACCGTCTCCAGAGCGATTGACCTTTTCCCAGCCATCCAAATCATCAACGGGCATTTGTCCGTTACTCTCTTTAGAGCTACCAAAAGATAAGAAATCCACCAGCGCTTCCGCCTCCTTCCCGTGACCATTCAATTCTAAATTGATGTGAAATAATTAATAATGTACTCTTGAACTTCAAATAGTAGAGCACTAACAAAACATATGTACATACCAATCAATTTCTCCGATGAATCACTTTCAGGTGTAACCAAAGGTTGCTTCGTTACACTGACTTCAGTCTCGAAATCATTCGTCAAATTGTTCTCATACCGATTTCTGATTGATTCCATCGGTTCCAAAAACACTACAATGACAGTAATGTTATCGGTAGAGCCACGTTGTTTGGCGGATTGAACGAGCTTTTGACTGATAGCGTTCGCATTATCTAAGTTTGTAGATTAAAATCAAATAAATTTAATTCGATATAGCTTTAGTTCTAATTATTGAAACAATTGTAAATAAATTGGAAGAAAGTACAAAAAACTGACTTGGATCACACACAACTTGACGGCGGACAACGTGAGCAGCAAGCTCTGGGGTCACTTCATCCCACAAACCATCACAAGCCAGTATGAGAAACTCTTCCGTCCCGTCCAGTTCCATCATTTTAATATCTGGAGTAGCAATTATGAACGTCTTGTCGTCCGCATCCCCTATATTACAAATTGGTTAGTTATATTATTTTTTGTTATAATTCATGTTTGTCTATTATCTGAGTCGCATATTCAACATACCAATAGCTCTAGAGACAGCTAAATTTCCATTAACCCGGCAAGTTCCATTCATATTAAATACCTCACCACCCAAGCTTTTGATCCTTTCTTCCTCGTCCTGTTATATTTTAACGTATTTTATAAATGTCCACAACAATAACAGAAAATAAGATAAAAAGTTCAATTGAGACAGTTCAAATACCTTGCGTTCGGGTTTGTGAGAAACAACGAGATTACAAATCTCTCCCCTTTTCACCAAAACGGCTTGGGAGTCTCCTACCCAACCGACGTATAGCTTTGATGGCATTAGTAAGCCCAGCACTGCCGTTGACCCACTTTTGACTTTTCCACCCCGGCATTTTTCGACAAAGGCTTCATCCAGATTTTCGAATGCGTCGTTAATACATGAAATCATATCCTCATGACTTCGCATACTTGTAATAAGACACTGATGTAGCTGAGCAGCCCCATACGCCGCAGCTTCTGATCCGTTGTGTCCGTCGAACACGGCAAAGTAGCTGATAGGAACGGATAGCTGTTAAGTTTCAAACAACAATAAGTTTGCAATGTAATAGCACAGTCGTACTTTACATGATAATTGACACTATTTCTTTAACTGAATATTACATTAAAAATCCGATCCATTCGTGGGAGTACAGTCATTCTATCCTCCATGAAGCGCCGAGTGTTTTTTATATTATGATATGACACAGCATACACATGTGGCAACAAGTCTGGAGATTCGACAATTCCATCAACGCTGTCGTGCAAATCTTCGCGTTCTTTCAAGCAAATAGCATCCACCTTCTTGACAATGGCCTGCATCAACTTCAACGGCGCAAACGGCGCATCTTCAAAACAAATAAATGTCACTCGTTACATATAGCTTATCCACTTCTCGAGTAATTCAATTAACCTTATTTATACCTGGTTCTTCAGGACTGTAACCGTCCACTTCAACTGAGTTTCCCGTCGCACTTTCTGCTGAACAATGAGAGAAATTAATTCCAGGTAGTTCGCTGATCAATTTTCCAAGTATTCGATACATCAAAGGGTGTGGACAAGAGCTGGAAATGACAGAAATATTACACCGTTAATGATAACTTGTCATTTTAATAGTTTATTTCATATTAATGAAAACAAAAAACTCACCGCTGATCCAAATACTCAAACCCCCAGAAAAACGCTTGACCCACAATTTCCTTCTTCGTAATGGTATTCCGTAGAACTTTGATTGGCAACGGATCACTATTAATATCCGTCACCTGATACTCCTCCAAGAAACGCTGAGCCTCCATCTCTATTTACATCCGGTAGTGCTGAAAATACCAAATAAAAAACAAACATTATTCGTATGATTGACAGTTTGACAAACAGCTTCTCTGCAATGTTTGTCAAAACAGCTTGACAAACATTGCAACCAGCCCAAAACCGTACAGCACTCTAGTTGGAGATATTAAATCGAAATACTACGCAAAAGTGTAACGATAAACCTAGTTACCAGTTAAAATCACTCTCCATCTCCATCTCACTTACAATCATGTATTGTAATTGCCTCTAAAACTAAATGCAATAGCTGACAAGAAATGAAGAATCGCCGAGGCCTTGTATGGTTTAAGAAATTTGTGTTCATTTTAAAGCCACCCATTCACTATTCTAAAAACGTCACGACTTCAATAATGAATCACAATACAGCAACGTTATTAATGAAAATCTTGATGTTCCTGCAACAAGATGTTTTCTAAATGAGCCACAATAACCTTCAACCATTGGTTGCAGACAACAATCAACGATCGAATCGATATGTATATTTCTTGACAGTCTGCAGCTGATTCACCAAGTAACCAACACTTCCACCTTTCTCAGTTTTCTTCACACTACAGACTGTAGCTCTCACTCAATTCGGTCTACCAAGGACAAGACAAATATGCACTAAAATCGACATTATTCACAGTTGACAATTATCAGCATTACTTGCTATGAAGCATAGAATCACAACCGCCAAAAGCTCCACACCGGTTACTGTCTGTAAATCAGTTGATTTGTGACAAAAGATTCATCCATGTCCAAATTGAACATTGATAATTTTCTTGTAATTGTCAACTTGTACTAAACCATGAACTGTTGACAGAGCTAAACTCTCTCGAATGCAAACCTACACAAAATGCTCAACAAGTCATATTATGCTTCATTGTCAACATTTCATGCAACAGCTGATGGCATTAATGACGATGAGCAATTTGCTGTCAAAAATCCCATACGAATTGAGAACGGATCCAAGCTAATTAGAAACAAGTCAAATGCTACTTTCCTCTCTTACCGGTAATTCACCCAGAGTATACACCACGTCCAATGTCGGTAATTGGCATCACCAATCACCACCTCTGAAACACGGTCAACCCTGACACCCCCCAAGGTGGTGTCAAACTGACACAACAAAACCCTTATGCACTTTCAAGTTGTGCCTTTGCACTGCGTTTAATTGTTGCAATAACGCGCTTGACAATTTAACTTGAGCTGCTACTCAACTACTCCGCATACACGACCTCGTGAAGTGGCCGACTGAATTGCAGCAAGCAAGAAAAACAAGAATGAAAATTGAGCAGGATTTTTTAGCGCGCCACCAAAATTTAAAGGTTTCGCTCAATGACTGCACGGGCAGGTGTCATTCAGGATGCTTCCTAACCAATGCAAAAAATGCGTACAAATGTATGCACAGTCCTATTATTATTGTCGCAAAGTTCGCCATTCACTCAACACACACATAATTTCAATGAGTCTTTCACCAAACTGTTTCTTATGCAGAGTTATCTGTCAACTGGCTGGTGTTTTATCTGTATGAAATTCAGTACCTGGTGGCTAATTTGTGGTACTAATTAGCAGCCTAATGAATTTATTACATTTTTAGGACAACGACTAAACACATAGTTCTTGCGTGGTTTTAGTTTGATACACGCCTAAATACAAAAGTGGATCAGCCACTGCATAGAAAAAATGTGCACTTTTATTTTATCAACGAGTCAATTGATTGTCGTGATCACCACTTGGAAATTGCTCAGTGCTCATACTCCACCGTTCAGCTTGCGCTGAGTGCACTTTGCATCCATATTTACCCAAAATGTTGGTCATGCCCGTTGAATTTTTGGCAAGATCAAGAAATATGAATAATAATGAGCAATTTGCCTTTCAAAAATCACACCATATTGGACAGACTTTTACCTCAACAGTATATTTCTCTGCGAGAGATGTGAGAGTTGCATTGATTTCACTACTCCCATCCCACGACCAAGATGCCTAAAGCCAAACTTTACCACTACACCGCCTACAAATCATGTACTCAATTGTACTTGTTGATGGTTTTCAGAAATAATGTTGTTTGATGAGTTGCACTGTTTATGTGCAGGTGCCAAACCGCATTTGGAACAACCCCGAAAAGATGATCGTAAAACGAACCATTTTGTAAAAATGCTAAATATACACTCGGTCTCATCATTACTAAAATATTTATGTGCGCTCAACACGATTAACTGACCAAATAAAGGGATTCAATGATCACATGTCGAAATGAGTTACATGTGTTTCTCCTTTTAGCTCGTGAACAAAAAAAAACCTTTTCGAACTCAACACATGTGTATTGCAGACACACACATGTCAATTTACGACCTCGCCTACGCGTTGATTTTGCACCAAAATCATAACGCAACATAAACGCTAATAGTCAGTGGTTAACAACCACCAACAACGAGCTGCTTATCATTTCATCACTCCCTTTAGAATTTGTGATTTATTAACTAAAGTGCAGAATTAAGTAGGAGCACACAACAACATTCAAGTCGTGGCATTCTTATGAATCTCAACATTGGCAGCTAATTTATCATCTGCTTAACCTTGCTGATGACCAATAAATCAAAATCAAATGATTTGAACTGACAACTGATGAAAGTGCTCTTTGTAGTTTGTCTCAACGTGTAAGTTCAGTCAGGCAAACTGACAACCTTATACCTGATGACTGACAACAACCACAAGCCCGTTAACTGTCAACTTAAGATCATAGTGCGCATCCACACTACAATTAAAATACATAACAGTTGGTCACACTACAATTAAAAGGCACAAAGATGAGGATGACAAAATGCAAACAATGGTAACCATCAATTACGTATGGTAATGGCGTTTTATCCGGTGTGTACCCGTAATGGTGTGTACGCCATAACTAGTTAATATACACACAAATAGAAGAGTTGACAGTCACAGAAATAATAAAAGATTGCAAACCTAGTTTACAGAGGAGACTGAAACGCATATTACTCAAGCTGTGATGTTCGAAAGTCGAAAATCTTGTCCAATTACAACAATTCTCGCCTAAGTCCGCTACTCAACAGCCCTGGTCTACTTCCCACACAATACCTTTTACACTACACTAAAAACGCAGGATCTATTTACTCCTTATCGTAGATCTTTTAAAATAGTCTGGCTCACACTCAAGGAAATGTTCATG